>PVHY01001655.1:33708-69124 GCA_004024945.1 Uropsilus gracilis
TGAAAATTGATCATTTAAAATAATCATCTCAGAGTCAGTGTGGACTGGTTCTGCAGAGGAAAACATTCACTGTTCAGTCTGACATGGAAATTGAAAGCCCTTACAGATTTTTTCTAAGGCTCTGTCTTCCCTGGGCCAGTGCTTAAGCTTTTTTCTCCAATTCTCCTATATTCTTGACAGCTTTAGTATGTCAGTGGTATTCTCCCTGTAATCTCTTATCCCCAGGTACTCATGGGTTTGCAGTTTCCTGAAGTCCTCACAGGACACTGTATACATCACTGCTTTTCATCAGCCTCTAACCTGATATCTAAATATGCCAACATCCCTATTGGATAAGCTATTGGATAAGCTAGTATGCTTCAGTTCCACTGTTTCCTACTGTCTTGAGAAAAGGACCAGAAACTGAGTGGCTTCCCTCTAACCTCATCACACTATGCTGAGAAGAGGGGTGGGGTAAGGACAAGCAAATAACCCATGAACTTCCTCTTGTTTTGAGTGTGACTTTTTCTTGGTTATGCACTCAGTTGTTGCAGTTTCTGGACTGGTTTCTAGAGTTCCCACAAAGCTTTGATTCATGGGCTGTTGTTCATGTAATATTTCCATGGACTAATGAAGACCTAGAGTTTCCTAATCTGTCATTTGCTGACATCACCCTTACTCATAAGTAGCTCAGTATCCACAGAGGAAGAGAGATGTAAGAGTGACATAAATAGTTTTGTGTTTTAGAAAAAATAATTCTTATGATTCACGCATCTTTGTCCACAAGAAAATAAACTTTAAAATCAAAGAAATCATAGAAACATATCTATTAGATTGAGAAATGGGAAAGTCTTGAACTAAGACAGATAAATACATTCAAAAGATATTTAGAAAATGAAATTCTAAGACTTGTTATCTTACTGGAAACAGTGGAGAAGATACGGAATTAAGAAACAAGCAAGTAGATTCTAATAGCTCTGTAATCACATTTCTTGAACATTCTGAGTTTCGTGTCCCTTACTATAAAAAGGATAGTTACAGAAATTAAAAGAGATAGCCCAAATGCCTAACATATGGTAGGCAACTATTAATATTTTCTGTTTTCCTGTCTGTTAATTTTAGTCAACATAACTAGATTATGTGATTTAGTGGATGATAATACTTGTAACTGAAATATAGATAAGAAAAGTGTGATATAGTCTTAAATCTGGATATATTATTTTAACTCCTGTTGTTTAGCAAAAATACACTGTAAATAGTATATAAGGAGATGTTTGCATTTATGGTTATCTTTCTCAAGCTGTCCTAAGTATCCTAAAGTTACTATAGATTCCCAGAATATTTCCCTAAAATTAAACAGAAAGCAAGGTCACTTTTAGCAAACTATTTGGTTCCAGGTAATTTAACTTGGAGCAAAGTGATAAAAATAATTTCTGGCTCATGAGCCAATGTTTTATTATCAACAGTGAAGCTTCTAAATGTTTCTGTGAGAATATTCTCCAAATGGTTCTGATTTGACAAATTTGTAGTCATGTAAATATATGTGTGCATTCATGATGACAGACTAAATATTATGTTTAGAGATTATGAAAGGAAAATAGAAAAAGGAATTTCAACTAATTCTTTTTCCCCCTTAAGGCACTGACCTTTTTATAAAATTATGTTTTTGTAAGTCAAGTTTCAAGTTGCTGTCTATACCAGATTATTCATGTTTTCATGCAGCTATACTTTGACAAGGATTATATCTCTAGCTTAATGAATCATAATTTAACTTTTAAAGATTGGCAAAGAAGAATTTTAAAACTCAATCAAGGTATTTTAGAATAATCAGGATTAGGTATTTAACCCTTGATGAATAACACTGTAATACGTCTGTACATCAAATTTTAAATGGATAATAACTATCTAGATGTTTCATTCTGTCAGGAGGAAAATAGACTGGCTTATAAAATATGAAAACTGGAAAGTAGGGATAATTGAGGCTCGTAGGTGGGGAGTGAAGTGAGCAGTTAGTACAACTATACTCTTTCCTCTAAGTCACTTACCCTTTTCCCACACCACCAAGAGACGGAATTTTTCCAGAGTCCTGAATTTAATTAATCATATTATATCTTTGAATTATTTTCAAGAAAAACAAAAACTATAAATATATCAACAGCAGCATCTAATACTTTCCTCCTTATCCATTTGCTGCAGTATATGTCCTGAATCTCATTGCTTATCTAGTGAAGTAACCAAATATATCAGCAAAATGTCACCTGACAAACCAACACCCACTGTGTTTTTCTCCTGAAAACAGTGAAACACAGGTGCACTTCTTATAAGAATTTATTTGTTATATATAGAGAGAGATTTTTATTTCACTAAGTTCTGACAACTGGAAAGGGACAATTGTTCTCGGATGATGTGCGTATCTGTTTATCATGTGATACTGTATTATTCAGAGATTTAACTCACACAGAGCTGCATGTCTGATTGTGCACAAACACAGATCATTATTTTGCCTCATAAAGCTTTGTCCCTTCAAAAGCATGGTTCAGATGAAAAGCTTACCTCAAAGTTCTCAGGTGTCCCTCTAGGTAACTGCTGGCATGCTGTTGTCCTCTCTACACTCAACTTTGCAGAACTTATTAGCACTTACAGAAACCAGCGCACCATTTTCATCACCATCCTGTATCTCTCACACCACTACTCATGAACTTCCTAACCTTCATGGTGTCCCCTCTGATTAGATCAAACTTCCCTTCCTGTTCACTGATGCTTCCTTGTCCTGTAATTTCCAAGTTTCTACTAACTTGTTTTAGGCCTTAACCCTTCAATGAAGCATATGCTGGAACTTTCAGCAAACCTTGGTTGTAATATTCTAGTTACTTGTTTTTTACCCCATTGCCTAGTGAGCTCCTTGAGCATAAAAACCACATAATTTGTGTTTTTATTAGCTAGAATATGGCCTGGCACCTACACAGGAATCAATAAAAATTAATGAATAAGTGGACAAATCAATGAATGACTTTATTCTGGTTCTGTAAATAAATATTGACACAGAATTATACACAAGAATTACAGCAGATTCTTATCAAGTTCTCCCCATGTGCCAAGCATGGTGCAGGACCTTTTGGAGCCTTAATGTTGTAATGCTTTAACAATTCTAGATATCTTATTTTTCCCATTCTGTGATTGAGAAATTGAGGCATAGAGTTAAAATGACCAAGATTGCACCAGTGAGATTTTGACATTTATTGAGTCCTTTACATTCAATGTACATATGTATGTATATTATGTGTGTGTGTGTGTGTATATATATATATATATATACACGATTTTTATCTGAATATCTATTCAAATGTGTATTGCTATCTTTTCTTCACAACCATATTAGTTCACAGTGTAATGACACTCCCTGGGAGTTAATATTCTTAGCCAATTATCTACTAATGTACATTTGTTTCTTTATAACAGTATTATGGTGAAATGTGTGTTTGGGGATTTTTTTTTAAAGATAATTTTTCCTTAGTTTTTCAGAAAGGGAGTTTTAGAATGAAAGTCACACCAGTTTTTTAATAACAAAAAAATCAAGGAACCCTGGCATTCAGAACTATTTTAGACTCTCCATGTAGGGGGGAAAAAAAAAAAACAGTTGTGGTGGAATTCTTGAGTTGAACCTCATTAACTGGGTAAACTCCCTTGTGGGGAAATGCCTCAGAGTCATTTCAGTCAGCCTGCAGGCTGAGGAAGAACATATAGTACATACCACATTTAATAAAGAATAACCTCTGATGAAATCTGATAACCGATGTGGCTACAAAATGAAAGTCAAGTGGGTATTGTCAAAAAGGGGCTATGCACTCAACTTAATAGCAAAATACCAGAAAACAATAAAAAGTAAAGAGAACCTAGAGGCTTTCTCCAAGACATAAAGAGGGTCAACAAGAAATGAAAAGGTGCTAATATACATAATAAAATATTATTCAGTCATACAAATAAAGAAACCTTGCCATTTGTGACAGTATGGATGAACGTTGAAGTCACTATCCTAAGTGAAATAAATCAGGCAGAAAACAAATGCCATTATCTCATTTAAACATGAAATCCACCAAAACAATAAAAAAACTGAGCCCATGAATACAACTGATGGTTACCCACAAATGGGGGTGAGAGGCTGTGAATAAGCAAAATCTAAGAAGGAAATCATAAAGTACAAACTTCCAGTTATAAAATGAATGTCATGGAATAGAATGCACAGAGTGGTTACTATGCCAGTAGTACAGTATTATGTTTGAAAGTTGTAGATCTTAAAGGATTTTATCATAAGGAAAATAATTTTATAACTATGTATGGTGATGGATGTTAATTAGACTTACTATGGTGATCATTTCACAATATATAAAAATATCAAGTCATTATGTTGTATCCATGAAACTAATATAATTTTATTTTTCATTTATATTTAAATTAAAAGGTGGGTCATGCACATCATAAGCTATCTGTGGGGAAGATATGGTCCAGACAGAAACTTGCTTATATTGGTTTGAAGGTTATTATTAAAAATCTCAGAAATTAAAAACAACAACAACCAGCTGTTGTCACTGATGTCTGCTTCCTGACACAGGTTGCTCCTATCCAGACTTGAAACATTTCAGAGGAAACTGCTGCCTATCTTGGGGCCATTTCTATTTTTGTAGTTTCTCTTCAACAAATATACGTCAAGCACATGACACAGAACTTGACATATAGTAGGTGTTAATTACTTTTGAATCCGCAGGTGAGGTAGAGATCATATCCTTTAGAATCTGAAAGCTTGGGCTTAAAGCTCATCTATCTAGTTGGTCTTAAACAGTTACTTTGTCTTTCAGAGTGTCAGTTTTTTCATGTCTAATGAAAATGCTTATTCACTTTGCTTGGTGATATATATATTGCTGAGGTGTGTCATAAGTAGTAGGAGGGAATTTCATAGGGGAAAATCCAAACTGACGAAGGTAATCTTGGGTAAAAGAAATTCAGTAGGTAGGTAGATAAGAGAGAAGTGGACAGGAAACACAACTTTACCCAAAAGAAAGAGAACTGCAGGAAAAATGCTGTAAATATAATAGTAAATAAACCAGCATTTCTAATCCTTACAAAATTGATAGAAAGGAGGGTATTTCTCACTTGGTCTCTTCTTTGGTTGATGTCTTTTTTTTCATACTCTCTTCTTTTTACTCCATAGGCAAGTTATATCTCACATAAATAACAAACAGATTTCATAATAGGAATTTTGAAGTATTGTATTTTAATATCTGCCATTTTTTAGAGCATGTGAGATTTATTTTGAAACTCTCATGGGATCTCCAAATACTTCCTAGAAATATTTTTAGAAAATAAATTTGCTATAAACTAGAAACTAAAATTTGATTAGCATTCTAATTTTGGCCTTGTTTACAGGATGGTGTACTCCCTGTGAAATTGTGTGTATTTGTTCCATAAAATACTGAATGAATAAGTTATATATTGCAAATGCTGAATAAGGAATTTTAAACACCCAAAGCTGAAAAGTAACAATAAGAACACTCTCAGAAATTTACAGGCTAATTTTCTCAAAAGATTCTTCCTATTCACCTGCCACTTCTTACTCAGGGGTCACTGATAATGCTGAACATTCTCTATAGCACTTTTTTCTGATTTTCCAAGTAGTGCCTTTAGTAGTATAAAGTCTGAAAAACTTTATACTAGAAAGAGTTTTGGTTGATTAGGAAAAATCTTGGCAGCTTCAGTATAGCTATCTAAGCTCCTCATTCATTCAGGACACCAACTTTCTTAATTTTCCCAAAAATGGATATGACTTTCCCTTTAATGCGAAACATTTATTTCCTTCATTTTGTGGCATAGTTTTAGGGTTTTTTTCCCCTTCAAATATGAAATATTTATGAAATATTTCATAAATGCTGTAATACACAAATGTTTGTACCCACCTTCAAAATAAAACAGATGCTAATTATTTAAGGAATTAAACCTTTCATATGCAGCTAAATTTCAAACTCCATCCCTTCTCCATTCCTTCTAAGAGATTATACTGGTTCCTCATGATAGGTGGTCTTCACTCCAGTAGAATATTCTAGTAGTTGTATATACCCACAAAAATATATCTTGTCCCAAACCCCAGACCTATTTCTTCCCTCCACACCACATGGGATTTTGAGGCCCTAGGTTCCCAAGATCCAGCCACTGCCACACACATAAAACACCTCCCTCCCATGACTGCCATCTTGTTACCTATTTCTCTCTTATTTTCAGTTCTTGGGCAATTTGGGAACCCTGTTTTTTCCCCTTCTTTCTTGCAAACACAGTTATGTCAAAAAGTGTGTTGTGCTTTTCAGCCAGAATACCTGAGTGACTTCAACAAGTATGCTTTCATGCTGCATTCTCAGCAACACTGAAGACCATATGTTCTCACTACATTTTTAAAAGCAGTCATTTCTCCATATTGATCCTATCCTGTCTTGTGTTCAGGTTTGAATGGGATTATATATCATGCCATGTCTTTCAATTAGTGCTACCAGGACCCTTAACCCAAATAGAGAGTTTCCCAGGCCTCAGTTTACTCTGTTACTTCAAACTGTAAGATTCTGTGATTGTGATGAACTATAATATGAGATACTCATCAAAGGTTTCATAGCTAAACCAAAATGCTTGCATAATCTCATATAAAATATTTTCCAGCAGTTTTATCATAAAATAAGTAATTTCTTCTTGTTTTAGAATATTTCCCAAAAGTGACCACAGATACTTTCTTTAAAAGGCATGTATGATCATGAAATAAAATTATTTATTTCACTACTCAATATGTTGATTTTAGCAAATTACCTCAAGTTGATGTTCTTTTCCTTCATAATAGGTACTTTGTTTTTTTTCCCTTAAAACTTTGGTTGCCCTAATACCCTCCTTACTAAGACCACTGCCAAGTTTTTAATAATAAGTAATTTACTTTGTAGGTTGAGAGAGATGAATCCTGACTGATTACTAGAAGAATAATCCCAGTTAAGTTTCACCTGAAACATTTTGTTCCAATAGAATCATTTTCCCTTTTAGAAAGTCTGGCATGGACTTTATCTCCTGGGCCAGGTTACACCTATATTTTCCAATGTCTTTAATGCCTTGCTGCAATCTGCATGTTGCTTGCTTACAGGTCAGTAAGGAAAGTCTGCAGTGGGCATTTAGCCAAACAGCGATAACAGAGTAATTTAAAATTCTTCCTGATTAAAGGTATCGTTGTGAGGTTTTTAGAGATAGCACATTCGTTGGGCTCCACTGCCCAGAACCACTCTCTGATGCAGCCTTGTGACTGTCAGTGTAAGCATCCCCTTGGGATGGCATAATACACCATCTTACAAGGACAGAGCTCTAACTACTCCCAGTCTCCTTGCCCTAATGCTGAAGTTTGTACTTCAAGCCAAGTTTGAATTCAAACCATGACTGAAACATCTTTAAAATTTAAAGATATAACTGAACAATTATACTTTTGCATTATAAAACATTTTTAAAAAGAAATTGGTATAACCTGGGGAGGTGAACATAAATCTAGGAAAATTAATTATGATGGAAGATAAAAGGCCTGTTAAAAGTACAATATGGTAAATGGTTCTGAAAGTTTTAAGGAAACCTTCAGGGAGAAATCTCTCAGACATATAGCTCTGCGGGAAATGTGAGCCTTTAAGAGCCTGGTCAAGCAGGAGTTGTAATTGTGGATTTTTTTTTTAATATTTGTTTAAAAATCTGAAATGATTTTCATACCAAGTGATAGGAAAACTGGATTTCAGACCTGGTTCTGCCCCCAAAATGCCACAACATGCCATAGGACAAGATACAACTCCTGTGACCCACAGTTTTCCTTACCTGGAGGTCAGCGCAGATTGGATCTGTTGACCTGGAGAATTCTTTTTCTGTATTGGAAGCACATGTACAAAACAGATTTCTTTCCAAATCTAGTCAATTTAAAGTTTGTTTCTATCTGTACAACTACTGCAGTAGTTTGGCATCTACTTGCTTGACTAATTTTCATAGACATCATTTTTTCACCTCATCAGTTTAGACTGAGGATTGCACTGAGGATTACTGTGTTCCCTGGAAACCATCTTTTCCCCTCAAGATCCATCCTTCATGTCTTCATATAACTTCAGTGCCGACATTGCTTTTTTAGCTCTTTTATTCTAGCTTAACCATGGTCATCTATCACTAATGTTTCAGCTTCCCTATTGTTGCATTAACCTTCTTCTAGATGCATTTAGTCATTCACTTCTATATTATTTCAGCAAACATTAAACCTCTCCACTGTTTCAGGTTCTACACAAGGCTGGGACTGAAGCTGCAAAGAGGACAGAAAAGCAGTCCCTAGTATCACAGAACTGTGAGCACTAATGGACAAGGTTAAAAAGGTGTCCTGAGACAACACAGGAGGCAGCTCTTTTTGCTCTATTGAATTCCTGAAACAAAGGATCGCAAATCTTCTAACCCTTAAATCTACTGCTAGCCAATAACCCATTTATGAGTACTTTACTTGCCTCCATATCATTGAATAACTATTTTCTGCCTCATTCTAGTTACTAAAATATAGATACGTCTCTTTTCCAATTAGTTTCTTCAACATATGGTACTTACATTTATTAATCTTTTCTCAAATGAATGTCATAAGCAAAGTGTCAAGAAGTCATTTGGTCATTTGGTCATTTGGAAACCACCTTCATTAAGAAAAGTTATCCTAAGACATACTTAACATTAAAGACATAAAACTGTTTTGTAAAAATATAATAGTCAACCAGTTACATTTAGTTTGTTTACACAAATATATGTGTGTTCTTAATGGCCTATACTTGAAGCATTTGAATACCTTATTGGTAGGAAATTTGGGATATGTGAGATGTTTAGAGTGTAACTAGAGGTCAAGGATATACATTTGTAAAGAAAAGGCAATCTGAGCAGAGGTGTGGTGAAGAACTGCAATTAAATATGTTTTCCTGGAAAAAGAATAATCTCTTTATCTGTATAGTTTAACTCTAGAAATAGGGGAGCACTTAAATTTGAGGAAATCACAATCTATTCTTGAAAGAGGGGTGACTGAAGTTAATGTGTTTGTTATAGTTAAAAACACTGTAGACTTGGTTAGAGTCATACAATTTGATCAAAGTAACAGTGGGAAAGAATTTTAAGGTAGAAAACAGAGCCAGGAATGGAAATTATATAAAAATGTGAAATATATAACTGAAGACAGTGAGAGAATCATGCTTTAAAAATACTGATGTCATAGACAGCATACGTTAGAAGGAAGATATTGGTTTTCCACTCCAGGAATATCCAGTGAAATACAACCTTCATACAGATATCAAAATGGTAAATAATTCTTCTACCTCCTTTGGAAATTTTCAGAGATAATGTATTTCCTACTTTGAAAAATCAATCCATCCCATTAATGAATAACACTAATTGCTAGAACAGTTTTCTCAAAGTATAACCAAATTCTGCTACCTATTTTCAGATCTTCATAGTAACTTGTTTCTTTGCTGCTTAATATTCTAGGCCTTACAAGGTTCACTTTTGAAATGTGGGGCTGACATCTCCAGTGGTTTGAGAACTGCCAGAATGATAGATGAGTTTCTTATACATCCAGGTCAAGATTATATTTCTTTTTGAAGGGTAGTCCTGTCAGTTATCTTTATACGGTGAGTTTAGTACCTTCATTCCCAAGTATTCTGAGTTTTAGGTATATCTATTCTGGGTTCTGCTTTGTTTGTTTGTTTTTAATTTACAAACACTAAGTGCCTTGCTATTTCAGGCAGAGTGTTGGATCTTGGGGACAAAAAAGAAATGAATAAATTCTGGCAAGTGTATGCTATGATCTTCTAGGGTGAGTGCTAGACACATGAAAATAATCACAATGTAATGTTTGGTGCATGTATAAATTCAGTACTATAAGAACTTTGAAAAGAATGAATTGTTTGGGGGGCTTACAAAGGCTAATCATTCATACATTCATTTAATAAATAAATAATCACTAAGAAACTTCTATGTACAAGACACTTAAATGGACATGCATTTGTATGATTATGGATCTCTCTAAACATGATTTCAGGTCTACGTTTTTTTCTAGATTATCTATAAAAGATTAATGAAAGATTTTGTAAATTTCCTTGCTACATTTCCTTGATATTTTAATCCATTAATATGAGAAAAATATAGTGAATAACTTTTGGCTCTTAATGATTATTGGTTTAAAGCACTTAAAAAAATCACTTTCATGATTTACTCTGGAATTTGAACATAAAATAAAATTCATGCTGCTGTTTTAGTTTCCAGAGTGTGCTTTCCATCTTACTTTGGAATTTACTACTTCTCTCTTTGTTGTAATTTTTCCAAGATTAATAACAACAGTTTTGTAATTACATCTACAGTTTTTTCAGGATGTTAATTATTGTTTATTTAGGTGTGAAGCTTTGAACTCAGAATTAGTGGGTGTTCCTTTCCTATTTCCTACTTATACAAGACTTTCATTACCTATCCCCAATTCATATTATATTGTAATTTAAAAATAAACTTCACTGGTTGAAAGGAAAGATACTAAACACTTGGGGAGGAATTCAGTACTCTGTCCATTCCTCCTTCATCTGATGGATATTTATGAGTACAGGCTATATTACAGATGCTGGCTTTAGATGTACTTTAAAACAAACACCTTTAGTTCAATAGTTGGTTCCTTTGTGCTCTCCTTTTTGCTTCATCTTGGCCTTCTAGGACCCAGGACAACATAATACACACAAATTTGTTTTAGTTTTATTTCATCATTAGACTTTTATTTGCTTATGAAATTCTTCCTTCTCAAAGGAGGACATCACTTTGCAACTACACTAGTATCCCTGTGTGTTATTAGTATCATTTGGGATGTAAGAATATTTTGTTTTTTTTTTGTTATTTTGTTTTTAAGCTGTACTTCCTGGCCAAAAAAAAAAAAAAAAAAAGAAGGACAAGAAAGGAATGTAAAGCACCTTTATGCAACCTATTGGAAATGAGCACTACTATGAAGTTTAACATGGAAAAAAAATAGACAATGTTTTGGGAAAGAGTACTTGGTTGAGCTAGTTCATACAGATAAGAAATTGTGAGTGATTATACCTTTGTAGCTCCCTATGTTAAACATGTTTGTTTGTTCTTTTTCTTCTTTTGTGATTAATTTAGTTTGGGGATGTAAATTATTTAACATAAAGCATAGTACATGATAATAAAGCACAAAATTCTGAAAACTGTTTAGTGAAATGCCTTCCTCCCTCTCCCATGCCCCATCTATTCAGTCCCTACCCACACTTGTTTCTCAGGTTACCATAGTTGATTTCTTTCTGCATATATAAGTAAGTATTCATACTGATTCTTGCATCTCTCTTTACACAGAAGTTCGTTTACTACAGAAATGGTTTTGTAACTCACTTTTTTTTATACTTAATATATCTTGGAAATTTTTTCATATCAGTACATAAAAGTCTTTGCTGTTTCTTTAAGATCTGTTAGTTCCATTGATACATGTACTGTTATTTATTTACCTTCTACCATACTGATAGACATTGCTGTTGTTGCCAACATTTTATAATAACAACAGGTGCTAAGTAAATAACCTAGCAGATAGACAGATACAAAGACATGATATAGACAGATAATCTCATTCCAGAGAGAAACAAGTATATCTGTAGAATGAGTTTCTAAAAGTAAAATTATCTGTATTTTTAATTAGGACAGAAGCTACCATGTTAATTTCATTTAGAGCCACCAGTTAACATGAGAACACCTACTTTCTTACAATCTCGTCAACAGAACATATTTTATAATTTGATTTATATTAGAGTTTGTTAGAAATACAGTTTATTAACCAAACATTCTTTAATTTCTTTGATCCTTACAGCTATGACATTTCCTACTACTCCTTATGAAGAACAACCACTGTTTACCTCATTTCCTCTACTTTTAGAGTATAGGTGCTGCTACTAATGTCTGGTATTCAATCCTATCTGTCAGGACTTTAGCTCTTCAATTACACCTTTCTGAATATTCTGAAGTCACTTCTGTTTCTCTCCCTGAATCAGTGACATGTTCTCACACCTATTATTAAAATTTAACAATGAGAATAACCTCCCTTGGCCCATGTTCCTCTATTTTCAGTTTTTGTTCTTTCCTAGTAGACCTTGAGCAACCTTCTGGTGAAAAGAGATCTGATTAAGGAATTATGTTATGATATAAAAGAATGTATATGACCTCTTCTCTTCTGAGTAATCAGCAAGTCATGTTTGATCCTGCCCTAGTCTTCGTCACAAATGAATCCTCACACTAGTGCCCTGGTACAGGCATCTTCAGCATCTTTATTATTCCATTGCTGATTATTTGACTGCCTGAGATGCAAATTCACACAGTCTTATTATGTCAATGCCAGCATGCTCAAAGGTGAATCCAGCCTCTCATCTACACTAGCATATCTGATTTTAATGAAACTGACCTGATTATATAGTGTTTAGATAAAAGATACTGTGCTACAAAGTAAAGAACAAAGATTATAATTTTGTTAATCAAACAATAATAGAATGCATTGTTATCATATTCTAGGGTTTTTTTGCCTGCCTGTAAAAGAAATTCCTTAATATGTGGGTTCTTCTTTACCTTTGACCTCATTCAAACTATTCTAACACTCAGGAAAAAAAAACGTTGTAAGGTAATAAGCAGGAGAATGCTAGGGAGGGAGAGTGAGGTTCAATGGTTACTGAGTGAAGACAAAGGGCTGATTTGTTTTTTTTTCAGTTACAAGAAAAGATCATTAAGGCCAGGTGGGATGCACGTGGTAAAAGAGGGCACCTGAACAAACAGGTATTGAATTTAGAGAATGCTTATAAGTCTGTTCTGGGCTATGTTCCCAAGGCAGAGTCAGAAGTTACTTATGCTGCCAGGAATCTCCCCCTCTAAACACTTCTCCATGAATGTATGAGGTTCCCCTTGAAAGTTCTAAGCCTATCTTTTTTTTTCCTGTATGCATAATTGACACCTAGTTTTTGAATAATTATATTAAACAAGTAACTCTGAGTGTTATAATGAATCCATTATTTCTGAACCTGTCCTAATGGTCCCACTTTGGTGTACAAATAAGAAGTGGCTGTATCTCCAGATGGCTTTAGGGGAGAATGCTAATTCAGGATGAATTAGAAGACATGACTTGAGATAACATCTGTAAAGCAGAAACTGAACACCATATTAAAACTTTTGGTTTTCTCTTAGCTTTCTAATTGGAAATGTTAAAAAAAAAAAAAAAGCAAAAAAAGAAGTGCTTGGTTCAGTACCAAACCACTGTTGTCTTTCCAGGAGGTCTTATTATTTAATAGTTAGGGATTGTATAAAATATGCCATCTGCTACCTCCTTCATTATTTATCACAAGCATTTAACAGAATCTCAGTTTTCCATGTACATAGATCTGTGAGCTGTATACACTCGGCACCTACTATATGAGTACCATCATTCCCACTATCTTCAAAAAAAATTTCATTATTACACTCAAATACTCATGTTCTTCATATTCTGTCTCTACCAACATGCTAATCTTGTGTACTGGGTTTCATGTCAGTGGAGGAACTTTTGAACAATTGACTTATCTGCCCATCCCTCTCTTTCCTGTCTCCCAATTTTATTTATTTATTTATTTTTAATTGATTGCACATATGCATATTTCTCACATTATTGTATACCCAAGGTTCTCCTATCACCTTTTTACCTGTGAACCATCATCTTAATCGCATGTGCTCATCCCTCCCCTCTTAATCTCTTGTGCTCATCCTTCTCCCAACTTCACCCTCCCTCCCCTCTTTTGCTTTATGCTTTAGTTCTGTAGTCAGTTTGTTAATTTTAACATTTTCTTGTCCTTTTGTTTTCTCTACATCCCACATTCAAGTGAGACCACTGGTATTTCTCTTTTCCTTTCTGGCTTATTTCTGCTAGCATGATTCATTCTAGCTCTACCCATGTTGCTGCAATTGCGTGAGTTTGTCTTTTTTGATTCTGAATAATATTTCACTGTGTAAATATACCACAACTTTCCAAGCCATTCATCTGCTTTGGGACATTTGGGCTATTTCCATATCCTGGCTATTGTAAATAGTGCTGTAATAAACATAGGAGTACAGGTGTTATATTCAATTCGTGTTTTGGTGTCCTTTGCATAGATTCCCAGAAGTGTAATAGAACGGTAGTTCCACTTTCAGTAATTTGATGGTCCTCCATACAGCTTTCCATAGTGACTGGACCAGCTTGCATTCCCACCAGCAGTGTAAAAGTGTTGCTTTTTCTCCACATCCAAGCCACCACTTGTTGTTGCCCATTTTTTTATATGAACCATTTTTATTGGTGTAAGGTGTTTTCTCATTGTGGTTTTGATTTGCATTTCCCTGATTATAAGTGATATTGGCCATTTGTATTTCTTCTTTGGAGAAGTATCTTTTTAGCTCTTCTCCCTATTTTTGGACTGAACTTTTTTGCTTTGTGTTGTGTGAGTTCTTTGTGGATCTTTGATATCAGACCTTGTCAGTTGGTTGGATTGCAAAATTTTTTTCCCATTCAATTGGGTGTCTCTTTACTTTGGTTTATTGTCTCTTTTACTGTACAAAGCTTTTTAGCTTGATATTGTCCCAGCTGTTTATATTTTACTTCATTTTCTTTGCTTGTATAGATGTATTCTGGAAGATGTTTCAGCAGTATAGGTTATGGAATGTTTTGCCTATGTTTTCTTCTATGTATTTTATGGTCTCAGATCTTATGTCCAAGTATTTTATCCATTTTGAGTTGGTTTTGTATACAGTGTGAGGGAGTAGTCTAGATTCATTCTTTTGTGTGTTCCTGTCCAGTTTTCCTAGCATCACTTATTGTCTCCCATTTCTCCTCCATCCATTATCCTTTGACCTCTTATCTTCCTACACCACATGAACATTTGCTGTCTTATTTTTAAATTTTCATTTTGTGTCTTATCAAGCAATTAACTACTTTGCCATTTCTGGGTCTGATGTATGGAGTCATTCACTCCGAATATATTTAGCAAAATACAATAGGCACTAAAATTGGTCACAGGAATCCAAAGATGAAAAGTTATGGTTTCTAAAAGGTCCTGCAAAAGAAACTAAGAGAACCAGTTTGCCAAGAAGGAAAGCTCACCTTCAGTTGTGGAAGTTATTTGACTTGAAGATGCTTCTTTATATCTGTTAGGAAGAGTTCCAAAGTAAAGTGATTTAAAGATATTTTGAAGATGTACCTATGCTTTTACCTCTTTAGTACAATCTTTGTTTGCTTAAAATATTAAACAATTGAAAATAATTCTTTGTTAGCCTTTACAATATCCACATGTCTTTCTAAAAATACTATAGCTAAAAGGCCACATACTTTGAAGCAGGCTCAGAGTTCCCTTTTCCAGTCTGTTGTGTCTTGAATCATGAAGCACTGAAAGCCTGCAACAGCATTTCATGAGGAAGATGATTTGACCAAAATGTGATATTAGAGAGATTAGGGGTATAACTTGGAAAAACCTGAACATGTGAATATGACATCTTTTTGACTTACAAAATAGGTGCCAAAAAAGGGAAGTCAATACATGGACTGTGTCCAATTTCAGTGAAAACAATGTGAGGAAAACAAAGCCAGACATTGAACTTCCCCTAAAGATAAAGCCTGGGTGGGCAAAGGTGACGGTGTTTTCCAAAAGTGAGAGGTATCTCTGGGAAGGTGCTGAACACCTCTCAAATTAATGCCTCCAGTCATATTTGGGGATTCTTGTGGCTAGAATGTTTTTTTTTTTAATTTTTTATACTATTTTATTTTGTTCTTTAGGTCACAACCTCTGTGTTATTATTTTTCCTCCCCCCTCCTCCCTCTGGTGCCTCTTCCATTCTCTCAAACCCCACTCTTTGTTGTTTATTAGCTGTGCTAAGTCCATTAGTCTCTTTCCTATGGTAGTGTCTTTTCTCTGGGTGAGGGACTGCATTGTTGGGTCCAGGTGAACCTTGGTGTTAGATTTTCAGTCTTAGTTTGGGTCGGGTGGCCAGGTTATATTCATTTGTGATCTGTCCATGTTTTTTTTTGCTGCAGGCCATCCTCTCCAATTCAATCCCATCTCTATTGCTTTGCTGCTTTTCCTATTGGCTCTGGTGTCAGATTTAGGGGGTCTCGCCCCCAGTCAGTGTTGGTCAAGAAGTTTCTCTGTGAATTCAGGCTTCTGCGAATGGCCTTTGAAGATCATCTCCTCTGCTTCAGTTTGCAGTTTGGATGTGGGGCCCATTACCCCCTCTTTGGTCATCCTCTCCTCCCCCATAATGAAGAGAGTGTGTGTTGCTCTCCTTGAATATATTTCCAAAATGAGGTCCGGGGTCTTGGCCTAGCGAGCGCAGAAGTGCACATGGTGACATTGTATCTCCATGGTTGTTCTTCTGGTCTTGCATGCACTGGTTCTCTTGGTTGTCCATCTGCTGTGTCCAGTTCAGGCCTGTGGGCTGGACTTTTGCCTGGTCCCTCACCCATTCTATGTTGGGGTTGGCATTGCACATATTCTGGGTCCTTTGAAGTTTACCTGGAGTAAGAGAGAAAAGGAAGGGGCCCCGCCCGCACCCCCACCCTTGCCCACATGCTGGAAGCTCCCAGCGCAGGGGCAGGCTGGCTAGACCACCGTTCGCCCTCCCATGCCCCTGCCAGGGGCTGGGGCCTACACGGCACTGTCCAAGCCAGCTGTAAGTGGCTGCCCATCAGCAGCCACTTACTGGCAGGTGGGGCCTGCTCCCCCACCCCGTCCCCCCTCCTGGGGGACTCACCCGGGAGGCCTGACCCCCCTCCTTGCTCCCTGCTGGCAAGGGAGCTCCGAGAGCCCTATAATGTTTTAATAAGTAATTTAGTTTGCAAAATAAAGCCATAATAAAATATTTCAAGTTAAATTCTGTGATTTCTGTGATAGGATTTCAAGGTATTTCCCATGGGTTTTGTTCTGTTCAGTACTGGTGTTTAATTTGCTTGTCACATGAAGGAAACATCTTCTTTTAGGTTCATTACCTGGACAATGATAAATAGATGATGTGGAAACTTACCTGACACAACCAAGTACAGTCTTGAGTGTAAATTACTCTCTCTCCATGGCATTCTGTTGTGACTTAACTATTGCCTGTTTACACTGACTTTCCCAGCCCCTAGGTTTTTGGGGAGAATGTTTTAATCTCAGACTCAGCTCTAACAACAAAAAATTTTTCCATGTATTTGTCATTTGACTAAAATTTTTTACCTTGAAAATTATAAATCTTGGTTATGTTTTATGTACTAATGATTCTGCTAGAACATATGTTAGTTAAAGAAGATAGTAGTAGAAAGAGAATCTTTTATTTGTATAGTATTCATTCACAAACTGTTCTGAATTTATAAATGGAAAAATTGAGATGCTCAGTGGTTATATAATTTACTAAGAAGTACATTGAAAAATGGCAAAACTGAATCCCAACCAAATTCTTTGGCTTTATATCCAGTACTGACCTTTTTTCCTTAAAAACTGTTACTTTTTTAATAGCTGAGTAGTATTCTATTGTGCACATCTATACAGCATACAGCATCTTTTTTGTTTTTTTTAAGAGAGAGAGACTATGTCTCTCTATGTTGCCCAGGGCTGTCTCAAACCTGCAGACAAAGTGATTCTTAGCCTCAGCCTCCCTGGCTTACACCATTTTCTTTATCTGCTCACCTGTCATTGTGCACTTGGGTTGTTTCCATAACTGGACTATTGTGGATAGCATTGCAGTGAACATAGGAGTACTATGTTCCTTTGTATTAATGTATTCATATTCTTCAGACAGACACCTAGAGTAGAAATGCTGCATCCTATGGTATTTTTCAATATTTTTAGAAGCCACCATTCTGATTTCTATAGGTACTGAATCCACTGACAATGTACAAGATTTCTTTTTTTTCTCTATGTTTTTCTCTACGTTTCTACATCTCTACCAACAGTTGTTATGGTTTTCCTGATATGAGCCGTTCTCTTGGATGTAAGGTGTTAGCTCATTGTGCTTTCAATCTGCATTTCCCTGATAATAAGTTATGGCTAGCATTGTTCATGTGTCTGTTGATCATCTGCATGTCTTTTTTAGAGAAGTGTTCATGTAGCTCTTTTGCTCATTTTTTGATTGGGTTATTTTTGGGTTGAGTTGTACAAGTTACTTGTAGATCTTGGATATTAGCCCCTGACTGAATGTATGATGCACAAATATGCTCTCACATTTAGTAACTTTTGCTGTGCAGAGCTTTTTAGCTTTACATGTTTTTGTTTTATTATGTTTTCCGTATTTTTATTTTTGCTTTTATTTCCATTACTGTTGTAGTCTAATCCTCAAACACAATACTAAAACCAGTGTACGGCATTTTTGGCAGATGTTTTCTTTCATGTTTTTATGGTTACAGGTCTTACATCCTAATATTTAATCCATTAGTGTTTAATCCATTGTTTATGCTTTGATATAGTGGTTTAGTTTCATCATTTACATAAATATAGCTGTCCAGTTTTCCCAGTGCCATTTGTTGAAGAGATTTTCTTTTTTTCATTGTATACTTTTGGTCCCTTTGTTGAAAAATAATGGCCCATATAAGCATATTATGCTTTCAGTTCTATTCCATTGATCTATTTGTTTTTATTCCAATTCCATACTATTTTGATTACTATACCTTTATGCTAAAATTTGAAGTTTTGGGATGGATTACCTCCCTTCTTCCCCTCTTTTGTCAAGATTACTTTGGAACTTTGGGATCTTTTGTATTTCATATGAATTTACAACAATATAATGGAGAAGATTATTCTAAGTGAAAATTTTTTTTCTTTTTTAAAATTTGTTTATTTTTATTCTTTAAATCACAACCTCGGTAAATGGTTCTTAGGCTACCTCTCCCCCTCTAGATGAAATTTAGCAGAAGAAAACCATCTAAATGATTTCGCTCATATGTGGGATATAAATTAACAAAACTAAGAACAGATAAAACTAAAGTGAAGAAGCCCTATAAATATGGCTTCAAAATTAGGTTACCAGGAGGTGTTGGTGAGTGGGGAAAAAGGGAGAAGGGAAAATGGTACAAGGGAGTGAGTGGGAGAGGGGTGATGTGAGGAAGACTCTTTGGAATACAGTGAAACATTAGATCCAGAAAAGTTTAAAAAGTGAAAGATTAAATTTGCCAGCAAGTCTTCTCACCAGAAAGCAGCAAGAAAGAGATCTGGATTAATTAAGCTTCTTGACAGCTTCCTGGACTCTTGACAGACACCTGAACCTTACTGCTTCAATGACTTCTACCTCCATCCTACATAGCTTTAGCCACTCAACCCTATGCTCTGCTTCCCTATCCTGAAATTATCTATCACGCAGAAAAACCACTCACTATAAATCAGCATCCAAATCTTTGTTTCTGGAGCAGTTTTCATAGATTTTTGTGCAAGGCAAAGACATATTTGGAAGTGTAGGTTAAGGCAATTAGTTCCAAGGTTTTTTTTTTTTTTTTTTTTTTTAACTTCCTAGACCATTAAAGTTTTTGAAAAGTACAAGTACTTGCAAAAGTTTGGTGTTTTGTTTTTTTTTTTAGTTTTCTAAATAAAATATGTTTTAAAACTACAACATACTAGCTAATTGCTGCTATTGTATCAGTTTTGCTACATAAAGTATCACCCCAAATGCAGTGACTTTAGTGTATGCAATTATTATTTGCCACACTTCTGTCAGTTCTTGACTGTGCTTACTCACCTGAGGCTGACCGGAAGCTCTCATTCATGTCTGGACCCTCAGTTTGGGCAGCCTGAATGGAGAGTGCCTTTCTCTACTTGGTTTCTAATCTGGAGACCAGCCCAAGCTTGTTCATATATTCTCAGTAACAAGAGAGCCTTCACACACAAATCCCAGTGTCCAAAGAAAGTAAAATGAGTAAACCCAACTTCAAGGAGTTGAGATCGATGCTCAAGGAATGAACAACAGAAGAATCTGTAACTATGATGGCATCTATACAGTTATAATCATCATTTCATAGAAATAATAGAGCACATTACCCAAAAGATCAAATTTCCTCAGTGTTAAAAAAAATTTAGCTTTATGAATAAAAAAAAAACCCTCACCATGTGATGATGATGATAATAATAACTACAGTGATGGGTATACACTAGTAAAAATTTCATTCTTATCAGTATTACTGTATAAACTGTCTGGGATTGTGATTTTAGAAAATAGCATTACCTAGGATTAGAGAAAAGAATGGTGAGACAAGGGTAGGGAAGCCAAGTTAAGAATCCAACTTAAAGATAAATAGAGAACATGAAGGAGACAAGTATTGAAATGATGAGATAAAAAGGAAATAAGATTGCTAGCTCAAGATAGGAATTAGGACCATGGTAGGAAAGTGTTGGGGGAGAAGTATGTGTGTAAGTGAAAAGATGAAGTCCTTATTCTTGAGTTTGTACTTTGGGACAATTCAAAATTTGATTATCATAGCTATTAATTTCCTATTATTGTGTGACAGATTGCTACTAATTTAGCAATTTAAAATAATACCCACTTAATTATCTCACCATTTCCTTGGGTTAGGAGTCCAGACATGGGTCAAAGTTTGAAACTGTGCAAGGTCTCCTAGACCAGAAACAAGGTTTGGCAGAGCTAGGTGCTTCCTTGAGTCTCCAGGGATAAATTCATTTTCATGCTCATTCAGGTTTTTGGCAGAATCCATGTGTTTGCAGTTTAGAACTGAGGTCTCCATGTCCTTACAGGCTGTCCACTGGAGCTATCCTGGCTTCTTTTTTTTTTAATTAAATAGTTTATTTATTTATAAATTTCACATCTTTGTGATCTCTGGGTTCACCCCCTCACCCTCCCTGACCATTCCCACCCTGTCCTAGCCTCCCGCCCCCAAGTTGTGTACTTTAATTTGGTTGTTAGCTTGTTTTGACTTTTCTTCATGGCTTTTTGTTTATCTTTCCCATGTCCCATATAATAGTGAAACCATTTGGTTTCTGTCTTTTTCTTTTTGATTTGTTTGAGGCTGCCTGCTTTCCTTCCCACATGGCTTCCCCCATCTTCAAGGTCTCAATGGCAAGCTGAAGCCCCCAGTGTTTAGGGTCTCTGTGTTCTCATTGGCTGCTACCAACATGAGGAAACTCTCTGTTTTGAAGGGTTTGTGTGATTATATCAGTTCCACCCAGGTAATCTTTCTGCTTTAAGATTATGTCTTCTATGTAACATAAATTACATAATGTGACCCGGGCAGTGTAACCCCATCAAAGTCATGGGTCCCAGGGGTTTGAGTAGAACAACTTAGGTGGGAAATTTTAGAGGTACTGTCTGCCACATCATCAGAAGAGGAAGTATGTGATTTGCAAAAGAGAACCATGAAGAGCACATGGAATGATAGGCTGTCTCAGGAAAATATGAATTTACTGTGAAATCGCCATCATTTTCAGGATTATTGCTATAATTCATATTAAGTATGAGAAATGCATTGTAAGTCATTTGGGAATCATGTGAAACCTAGTTCTTAAGACTTTTTCACAATGTTTCTTCACTGGGACAAAGAAATGTACTTTACTTTCACCTTACAGCCCTTAAATCCTTCCAGGTCAGGAAGGGGCAGAGTTGCCACCAGAGATGTGAGTTCAGAACACCTACAGGTGACTAAGCAGATGGAAGTGACATGCAAAAGAGAACCCTTGCCTTGCACTCCTCTGCAGGATGCAGGATGCAGGCTCAGAAAGAGGGTATCTTTAAATGTATATATATATATATTGCCTATGATGATAAAGTGAACTACAGTGTGGAGGACGTGTACGTATATACTCTTCTTTAGCAGAGCATCTATCAAACATTTCTAGACATGGCATAAATCTTTACATACTAATGCCACTGAGGAAAATACAGACTTTAGAAATCAAAGTGTTTTTAACCAATTCATATAATCTCTGTACAAAGATTGCCAATGTTTGAACAACTTAATATGGTATATGGAATGTTTTGAGTCTTATAAGTATAAAGAAAATATCAAAGGTAAATTATAAGCAGTTTCTTTTTCTTACCATGTATTAGGGAAAAGTTGTTAAGAAATTTTTTCAGAAGCTAGTCCAACCTTTTATGACTTTTTCAAAAGATCCCTGGAATATAAAGAAATAAGAGGAAACCAGGTATATTTGTTTTTCAAGAACACTTACCCAAGCAGATAATGCAGCAACTAAGTCAAATAATCCAGGGCTACAGAAGATGTGAAGATGATGAGAAGTTGGCCCAATGATTGACAGGGAGGCAGTGCCAGTCGAGGCCCTATCCAGAGCTGATGTTTTCTCCGTTCGGGGCCTGCTCTTCAGCCAAGGACCAGGCTCTCTCTTGGCCAGTGAATCTCGACTTGTGTCCAGAACATAAATCATGAAGTCGTATAAAGCCCTGTACTCTGTGCAGGTCCCTATATCTGCGTAGGTCCTTTCCACTCCTCCTCCAAAGGGCTGTGTTCTGACTCTGCAGAGACAGTCTCAGGTTTTTGTTTTTTTTTTTTTATTAGAAGTATGTTTGATGAGAGCACTTTCCAGTACTTGTAAAGGATCGTGGTGATGCATTTTCAAGATCATACTGTGTACAAGCACAATCCTTATTAGCAACCTTTTGAGATAAGCTACTGTTATTGTAGAAAACTCATTTTCTAGAAAACAGGCACAGGGAGGAGGGCTTAGTAATCCCCCTGGTTCAGAAGCCACAAGCTGAAGCTACACATAGCTTCTGAATCTCCTGCTCAGGTCACCTTGCCACTGTGCCTTTCAAGGTTGGAACTGCCACATCGCAGGGACAGTGTGATGGAAACACAATGCAGGCTGGCAAATTTTTTTCAGGTGTATGATTGGGCTTTCATTTTGTGACTCCTTTTACTACCCATTTTAAAAAATGATTTGATTTTTCCAGAGCCTCTATTTTCCAATTTGTAAAATGGGTTCAATATTTTCTCTGCTTAAAACATCTGAGGGGCCTGAATCTCAAAGGAAAAAATATATAGCCTTGTACTCACTAAGCTTTAATTATTATCTCATACCTGGTGCTATTATAATTATCTCTCATAATTCAGTTTTAGTAGACTAATGAGGCCTAAATTACATTTTTTCCATAAAATTACATGCATCTTCTTATATTAGACTCCTTTTAAATTATCTAGATTGTGTTTTGCTTCCTGACAGATACTTTTGATTTTTGTGTTTCTATTGAAAATAGTAGGTAGATACAATACTGAAAAACAATCCTAGTGAGCTTTCTCTCTTGTCTCTAAGATGGCATTTAATTGAGAATCTCTGCTCCTGAGGCTGTGCTGACATCCTCACATCTTCATTCAGCTTAACATCTAAAAAAATTTTGAGATAAATTCTTGACCATGTAGAATAAATTTCATTAAAAGCAGAGACCAGGGGGAAATATGCTTCCTAGACTTAATAATTATGTTATTTATGCTTGATAAGATCTCACCTTTTTGGGTCAGTTTTCCTCCAGAATGTTCTAAATTGTGGATTATGTGGTTGAGTTATAAGAACTCAATAAATCAAATTTCATGCCCTGAACATTGGTAGGTGTCATGGCTAGGACAGAGTGGCCTAGTTGCATGATTAAGTTTGCCAAGGGACTCCACCTGGTGTAAGAAGAGGGATCAACTGTCGCTTTAGATATGGGTATTTATTGGGCCAGGATGATCTCATCATTTTTTTTTAATTTATTGATTTTCACTGTCCATGTTTCAACCTACATTAGTTCTCTCACTAAATAACTCCTGGTGATACCCCAAACAGCTGTGGTTGGAAATTAGCAGAAACATACGTTGCTTTTCTGTCAAGTTCAGGGTTTTTAATGAGGTTACCCCTAATTTGCAAGCAAGTTTGCATGTTTTGATATGTTGTAGGCCCCTGAGGGTGATGATTCTCTTCATCCCTCTTTTGGTTCCCTTTTCATATAACTATATATTGATAGATTTATTATATATAAATATTATATCTTCTGATGTACTGACTCTTAATATTTGGGGGGTGTTCTCTCAGGATGACTGTACTGACTTCAGTGTAGCAGTTTATGGTAATATTTTTCTCTTTATGTTTTTAATATTTTTAATTAGTTTATTATTTTAATTTTTAATTTTTTTTTCTTGAGACTAGGTCTCACTATGTTGCCTAGGGTAGTCTTGAACCTGCGGATTCAAGTTTTTCCTAGCCTCCCAAGTAGCTGGGATTACAGGTGCGCATCACTGTGTCTGGCTAAAAATTTTCTCTTTATCTATGTCTGCCTTCTCTTTTCCCAGATTCACACCAGTGCCATTCGTGACAGGGCAGACTCAGAGATCAAATAGGCTCTGCTAAAAATGCGCAAATGCAAAAATCGTAGAGGTCTGTAAGAAGCTCTTTCATGGTATGAAAGATAAAAGGGGGAAAACCTCAAAGAAGAAATTTGATCTTTTAATGTCAAGAACATTGACTAAATTTCTTTAAGAGCCTAAAGTTCATGACTTTTGATTAGATCCAACTCTCCCACTTCTAACCAACATTGTGTCACATCTTCTTCACTGTCCTGAAATGAAATTCAAAGCTAATGCATAACTTACTTACCCATTTTTTTTTATAAAAATCTGTATAAGTACCTGTGTCAGAAAGTTACCAATGATTTGGTTCATAGGTTGAATATAAATGAACAAAACAAGTAAACTAACAAAAGAAAAACCTCTGTGAAGAACGTGTTGATTATCAGAAAGAAAGTGGAAGGGAGAAAGAAAGATGGGAGGGCTACTTGAAGGAGTAGATTTGATGGTCTGAATGGCACTAGTACTTCAGTAGAGAGTTTTATGAGATATACACACATATTCAGGTGTGGAGTATGCTCTTGAAAACTACTGAAATGTAGAATATTGTAAAGCAATGGTAAACCAATAAAATATTATTACTAAGTAAATACCTATACATACCATATAAAAGAGAAAGGAAAGGAAAATAATTCATGATAAAATTCTCTGAACATCAACCCTTGCCAAGCTGACATTAGTATATGGGCAACATGCTGAAATTCTCAGATGCAGCTCCCTGTCACAGAGCCAGTGTGAGCAAGTGCTTCCAGCACACAGATCCAGGTGCAGGCCAGGCTTGGAACATAGTTATTATGAGATTCAAGTGAGATGATGCGTAAAAATACTTTCATTGCTGTCACATGGCAGTCGCTCAATAAATAAAATCATTAGTATAATAACACCATTACAATGCCTGTTACTTGCTTTGCACACACACACTAATTCTTTTTATTTTTATTATAGTCCTAAGAGATACATGTTTTTTAAATTTCAGCTTTATTTGGGGTATAATTAACATATCATTTAAAGGTATACAAATATACAATTCTTTCCCAGTGGTACTTTGTGGAAGAATTCTCCCCATCCAATCAATTAACACATCCAATGGTATGTATTATTAATGCTTCTATGTCTAAATGGGCAAGAATTGAAGTATGTGAAAGTTAAATGCTTTGCTCAAGGTCACCAATTGGTTAGTTGGTGAGGAATTTGAGCACAGATCTTCCAGTTCCAAATCTGCTATAATTTCCGCCATGCTGGTACTGTCTCAAGCCTTTGTAAGGAGCCAGGATAACCCTTTCCTTCAAATGTCACATTAAAGAATGATTCATAAAACAGTTTGAAAACCTCAGAAAAGAATAGCAAATCTTCCTGAGGTCCTGTCCTTTTTTCCAATGATAAAGATACACATGGAACAATAAGCGTATTCTTTACAATTCCCCCTTGTCAATGTATGTCTTCTAGTGCCTTCATGCTGACATGGATGTGGGAATTGGGTGGGAAATTGGACTGCTAGGATTTATTCAACAATTTACCTTTCTGTATTCATCACTGCTACGTGGCATTGTAAACATGCTTTTTAGCATCTATTTTTTAATCTGGTTGCTGGTCAAGGCTGTTTCTTTGACTCTATTTAGAGTGTA
Organism: Uropsilus gracilis; assembly: GCA_004024945.1. Taxonomy (NCBI): domain Eukaryota; kingdom Metazoa; phylum Chordata; class Mammalia; order Eulipotyphla; family Talpidae; genus Uropsilus; species Uropsilus gracilis. The sequence goes on from PVHY01001655.1 coordinate 59,704, forward strand.
ATATTCTTTATGAAAATAAATACTTTGGGGGTAGAGCCAGAAGAAAAACAAACATGAAAAGGGACGCACTGCAATCTGGACATATGTTTGGTTGCAAAATTTGCTGTCTTGGCTCTGCATGTGGTATTGCTTTTGGCACATGGCGTCATTTTAGCAAGTGGGATATAACGTTTATGGGAGCAGGCAAATGTTAAACATCTGCTAAAGTGAATAAAGTGAATTATGAAGTAAAAATTGTATTTACTGAAATGTTTATGCTTTTCAGTCACCTGAATATTGTGATATTCATTTTTTCTGAGCTATTTAAAGCCTAAAATTTTGACATTTGGTACTCACATTCTTCCATGGGGTTGAAGCAGATAAGAGTCCTGTTCCCCTAAGTCTTGCATTCAAGGACAGGCCTATTTTTTCAAATCCCTGTGAGGTCATCTGGTGATCTTTTTAAGCTGAATTGCTGTGATTGAAGCTATACACGTTCATCTGTTAGGGTAGCATCTGTGCCAAAAGAACCTTTGGAACAACAACAGCAAAATTCATGAGATTCTTATGAGTTTCACTCTGTTCTTTGAATTTTGGCTTCTTGAAAGATCTACGGGTAGCCACAGGCATAGCCAGACTTAGGCACAGCCAGAATTCACCATCTGCTACTGCCCTTGGGAGTGTAAAAAGATGATCATGTTTAATATTATTAATTATTCATCATTAGACATTTATTAAGAGTCTACAGTCTTCTGGAATTCAGAGAACAAATTAAACAGACTTAAAAAACAGAAATGTCTGTCTCCTTTTTAAAGAAAAAGCAAATCTGGAAAAAGCTATCTTTAGGAAAATAATTCATAGTAAAATTTGCTTACAATGGAGTTTTTCTCTTGTGCTTGAAGATACACAATTGGTGGCTAATATGTTCGTACTGAAGAAGTGCAAACTGCAAATGTATGGGTCTATTCCTTTGTCTAGGGACCTTGTGTGAGGACAGTTGTTGAAATGTGGACCTTCACTATGAAGCACCTATATTTTGTTCACCACTGGCAGAATTAGGTTGATACAATTTTACCTTTGAGAAAGGACCTTGAAGAATGCCTTGTATTCTTTGCAAGCAATTTCTCAATGATGTCTTCATAGAGGGTATGTCTGGCTTCTGCTCAGACATCTCCAGTGAAAGAAAACTCATTTCTTCTGAAGGAAAGTCACCCATTCAACACATGTATCCAACACCTACTATGTGTCTGTCTCCCTGGAGCTTATCTCTAGCTAGAGAGTTCAACCAAGCAATCAATTCAGCAAATAAATTAATTTTGAGTTATTCATTCTATTTTCAGATGTCTCCTGTTAGAAAACTTTCTCTTATATTTCCTCCCATATAATACTTACCCGGTTGTTTGGAGGTAGTGCTCATTGCCCTCTTACTCTACCTTATTTTCATATTGTACACTTTTGTTTGGTGAAGCACTTCTTCATATGTTGTTTTGCTGAGACTGCCATAACAATGTACCTAGAGCCAGGAAACAACAGAATTTGTCTCAGCACCCTGGAGGCTAGAAGTATAAATTCATGTTGTTAGCAAAGTTGATTTCTTATTAATTTTTTCTTAGAAAGTATTTATGAACATGAAGCAAATAATACCAATGTGATTTCAAAAAAAAGAAGTAAACTTTCACATGTGTGAAAGAACTTATTTTTAGTTATCAATATGTTAATATATTGGAATCAGAGTAATTATGTTCATTTAGTATAGGAACCTTTGAAAGAGAATTATTTCTTCCAACCTTTTTTCCAGCTCTTTTAATTTTTTATAAAGAATCACTTATAACATTGGCTTATCTATCCCAGCAGTGCCACATTGAAGAGTAATTAAAACAATATAGAATACTCATTTTTTTTAAAAGTGAGTTGATTTGTCTCACCCAGATGAATCACACTATGAAAAGGACAGAATGAGGAAACTAATTTTTTTAAAATCCTTATAATAGAATTACTTTTTCTTAAACGTTGGGTATTATGTTTGTTAATTAAGGTTGATTTAAACCCTGTCTTCTAGACTTGCAAAGTGGCTGTCTTCTTCCTGTGTCTTCACATGATCTTTACCTTCTGTGTGTTGTGTTGTAATCTCATTTACTTATAAAGATGCCAGCTATGTATGATTGGGGCCCTTTGTCATCTCATTTAATGAATTACCTCCTAAAAAAACCCTGCTCCAAGTACAGTTACATTCTGAAGTACTGTGATCAGGTCTGCAGCATGTGAATGGGGTGGGGGATGCCATTCATCCTGTAATATATCTCCTCCCTAAACTAGAACACACAGAAGCAGGTAGATGAGATCACAGAAAGAATAAGGCAAGGTTATCTCATTCTCTGTTCTAGACATCCAGATAACTTGGACAGTGCCAATATTACTGGCAGATTGAAATTTGAGTCAGTAAAAAATACCAAATCTTTAAGTGACATATGTTTAAGTCATATTTTCCTCCTACCATTGTGTAGATTATTCACTTGTTCAGTTATCCACTAGCTACTATGTCCCAAGCACCTGCTGAGTTCTGGGCACTGCACAGACACTGGCCGTGCAGCAAAAAACCAAGTAGACATTGTTCCTACCTCCTTCAAAGCTTATGTGTCAGTGTTTACTACTGACAGCTATTAGTAAACAAGTGAACATATACCTAATTATCAGTTGATATGTGCTGTGAAAAAGTGATCACCCTCCTTTTGGTAGCTCATAAGGGGGTAGCTGGAGGACAAATTTTTATTTGTATGGAAATAAAATATTACATTGGACCATATTCTACCTTGCCCCAATTTATAGGATAGACCCTAGCTATCATTTATTATATGCAGTGCTCACTCTAACCTTCACTTTATTTTGCAGTGTGATGAATATAACAGCTCTGGCTTCATCCAAACCATTAATCAAAAACATCTGACAGATTAGAACTGTACATTACTATTATGGTACATGAACTGTAATATCCATTACCTATATATTACTAAAGGTCTAGTCATCATATATGAAGCAGGACTCTAATTAGATGTATTAACAAGATTAAAGCTGTCCTCTGCTAAGTTTTCTGTATCACTATCCAGAGGCTTAAATATTGGTCTAGTTGTGCTACATTTATCACCAAAGGCCTTTCAAGTTATTTGTCTGATGATTCTTAAAATCATCAAATCCTTTTAAAATGTTTACATTGAAAGATGGGAAAATGAAAAGTTGTTTCACTCTAACCAGAAAGAATGCCATTTGCAAACTAGACTATTTTGGGCAGTGCCAGGGCATGAAGGCAGTGTCTATCAGCTCCTTTGAAAGGCATACCCTAGCAACTACAGTGGCCCATGGCCCTGGAGGTTCAGGGACAGAAGTTACTCACCCCAGCTCCTGTGCCTTTCCTTTCTGATCTGGGGCATCCAGGCATTCACAACCAGTTCTACACATGCTGCCCTGGTTCTATCTGGTCTTCCCTCATAGACACACATAGTTATTTATTGCTAGAATTTCAGAAAGTATAATAGAAAATTAAATAATTCTTCACAAAACAAGAGCTTTTCTGTTATTGCTACGTTTTTTTTTTGTTTTTTTTTTTTTTGCTGTTAGCTAAATGTACCTGAGAAAAAGGGTATTTCTCTTCTATTGAGTTTATGCTCTTAATTGACTGAAGTCTTAATCTCAGAGTGTATATGTGTGTAAAATTAGGAGAGCAGTTGAGACATAGATTTGTATGCTTAAATGTGAGAGGGTGAGAGTAAGTAGTTTACTTGATTAAAAACAAACAAAAAAACCTTTGTATTCTCTTATGCAATCTGTTATTAGCAATCAGATCTGCAAGTGCTATTATTTTCATCTTCCAAGGAAAGCATTGGAGTTGGGTTAGGGCCAGAGTAGTTTGAAATTTGAATAAGAACTGTGATTCTTTGCAAGTTTCCCCACACCTGTGTTTAGCTCTTGCATGAGCCATTCTATTTGTGACAAACAACTTAATAAGCAAATACTGGGGTGAGGTTACTTCCTGAGACCAGTTTACTATCCAAGCATAGTTGACCTTCCTGAAACCTTTGTGGGTCCACTTCTGGCCACTGTGTGTCCTTAGGAATTTTTTAGTTTCAAAGCAAATATTTCTCATAGTTCCAAATGTTTACGGGTTAGGCTCTAAGAGGTAGCTATGTTGGGAGAAAGCTATGCAGGTGATGATGTGCTGGGCAAGCCGAGGTCGACTTTTCCAACCAAAGTGGATCTGACAGTGTAACGGGGCCATGGCTGCCTCCCAACATGCAGGGAACCTATGAAGACACCATGCTTGAGGTTCAAAATGAACAAATGAATAAAACTAAAACTGCTTTGAATTTGAACTCTGAAGTGCTACCAATGTAATTTCAGTTGATCCTCAGAGGAGTTCACAAAAATAAGAAATCAGTCCTTATTGTTACATGATTTTTAATCTTTGGTTTGTATGAAACAAATGATTGTTCTTCTTTCAACTGTTTCTGTAGAGTTTTATAGACGATCAAAAGCAAATACACAGAAAAATAAAGCATTTTACATATTTATTGTCTTGAGAGCTATGCTGTCACACCTGTGGTCTGTGGGCCCATCCATGAATATGAGCTTTAGCTAGCACTTTCTTAGAATCTATGACATATCCTAGATGTTGGTAAATCAAAGATGAAGAGTATAAACTTCCATTTCCTTAAATGAGTTCACAGTTTAGTGAAAAGGTGGACAAGTAAACTAATAATCACAAGACTGTCTAACAAATGCTCTGTAACCAGAAAAAAGCATTTTACTTTGCCTGGGGAAGGCCATTAGAACTTTCAGAAGAACAGGTGAGGTTTCAAACTGAGAAATAGAAAAGAAAAACGTAGAAGGCACAGTGTAGAGTATAATCATATATGACAGCCTGATATTTGGGGAGTTGCTGACACTTCCTTATGGCTGAAACAAATGTCTCTGTGAAGTCAGAGAAATAGGAAGGCATCCAGTATGGTAACAAAAGGTTGAACTTCCAAAAATCAAGAACTGGCACAGCATAGAGGATGACAAGAGCAATAACATTATTGAATAAGCCAGGTACAGAAGGACAAGTATCTGAATTATTAAGATTCTGGTGGTGGGAATGAAGGTGGGAACCCAGATATGGGAATTACTGAAGAGTTTGACAATGCATTGGATTTTTGGTTGTAGGGGATTCTTGTCTTTCTAATTTGAGTCACATAGAAACATAGAAAAAGCAGAGATGAGGTCAGATTGCAGTACCTGAGAGATACCTAGGTAAAGCTGGACAATAAAATGTGAAGAGCATATATGGATGTGGACCATAGCAGTGCAAACTGAAGTATGTATGTATGTACATATGTACATATTTATTTCTGGAAACATCACACAATAATTGGAGCTTTGGGTTTACATGAACTATCCTAGGCAGTATTATAAATGGGAAAAGGGTCCAAATATGGAGTTCTGAATTAATCCTATGATTTAAGGTATAGAGGAAGAAATCAAGTTTAAGATGTTCCTATCTTATAAATAGATAAATGATTCCCAGAGATACAGTGACTTCTTGAGAAATGTTTCAGGGCTAGGACTGTAAACCACTCTTCTCTACCTGAAACTCAGCGTGGCTGCAAGTTATCACTGTGAATCAGCTGGATATCCATGAAGACAACACTTCAGTTAAGAGCAGGGTCTTGACTTACTTCAGATAATGAACGACTGATGTGAAGGTGACTTCCCTGGCTTCAGGCATATGAAGTCCTGGAGTTCGCATGGAAGACAGTATTACCAGTAGGTGGCGATGTTGCAGCACTATCAAGTGATCCTAGTGATGAGTTTTCTGGAGCTGGAACTTCGGAACGTTTATTTTCTTAAAATAATCTCTTGAGGTGAACTTCACCTAACATAAAATTAGCTTTTTAAAAGTAACATTCAGTGGCATTTAGTCCATTCAAAAGGTGGAGCAGCTACCACTACTCTCTCTGTTCCAAAACATTGCCATCACTCTAAAGTAAAACCCTGTAATTCTTAAGCCTTGTAACCACTCCCACCTGCCTGGCAAATCCACTTTCATCTCTCTCTGGATTAACATATTCTGTGTATTTCCTGTTAATGGAATCATATCATATGTGTCCTTTTGTATCTGACTTTTTTTAACTTAGCATTATTTTGTCAAGGTTCATGTAGCATGTATCAATACTTTATTCCTTTTCATGACGATAATATTTTATTGTAAAATATATAAGATGTGTTCATTCATCCATTGTGAAACAGTCAATCTGTTCCTACCTTTTAGCTATTGTGAATAGTGCCTGGTAACAAGCTGTACATATTGTTTGAATCCCTGTTTTTAATATGTTGGGGTATATACCAAAAGAGGAATTGTGGGGTCATATGGTGATTCTATATTTAACTTTTTGAGGTGCCACAAAAGTGTTTTGAAGTAACCACAGCCGCCACACCATTTTGAACTCCCACTAGCAACACAAAATATATTTAAACATTTTTTAGAAACATGGTTTGTAATAATGTATATATTACATTCTAAACTAGCATTCACATCTGTGTGGATTCATTTACATAATACATTGATAAGCATGTACATAACGGAAGTTTCATAAAACAATGTTCACCTTTACCACTATATGACACATTCTGATATATTTTTCCTGATCAATTTTATTTTAAAAATATATACTGGTTTAACCCACCAATTTAGTCCTGAAAGCAAAATGAAATCTTAAAAATTAGGTTGACTCAATATTAAAATGTTATGCAACATATCTCCTTTCCATGTGGATAGTCAAAGAATTTAGGGTATCATCCATCAACTGATAAATACTTGTAATTTTGAGTAGATTTGCTGAGAATGTGAGGATAGCATGATCCATGCATATACACACATATCATTCCCAAACACAGTTTTAATCACATATAAATGTGAATTATTTTACATATACTTGATAAAGTGTAATTAACTTATAGTCTATCAAGCAAAAAAAATTTTTTTGCAAGTATATGGCTTCTAGGGAAAGTCCTGTAATACACATGAATATTTTTTGTTGAACAGTTCGAGTGATTGAAAAGTCACTTGAATATTTCATAGTAGAGTAGGATACTGAAGAGTATGGTAGGGACCACAGGAAGAGCAAGTGACAGAAGAGAGAGAAAGTAGATCAAGAGAATTGTAGAAAGGCATGGGGAACTTCTCAAATGTGCAGCAATTATTTATGACCATCTTCAAGAATCACTAAAACTAAACTCTCTTAGGAAAGGTGCTTAAGGGGTGGTGGAAATCAGTGTTTAGGACATGCAGGCAGCTCCATGGGCAGGACTGAAGGGGCCCCATGGACTTAGACAGGAAAATTATATTTTACTTCTGACCTCTAACTAAAATTTAGTGTTTTCTTCAATTAAAAATTTAGACAATACATACAATGAGCAGTGTTCCTGATTTCACTATCAATTGAAATCACAGGTATTTTCTTTTTTGTCACTTACTTATTTTAATAAAGTACCATTGTTTTACATGAAATCATTGATGTTTACATTGCACTAGAGTTTCTTTAGCTATTAGTAGATTTAGATATTATTTGTGTATTAAGTATTAATTAGTATACTTGTCTCTGGATTATATAATCAAATGTTTTATTAAAGAAATGCCTATGTAGAACAGCCTTTGTGGCTTTAAAATGATTTGATAATTGTACTTCAAAATAACTATTTCCTGAAACCCAATGTCCTTTATCATATTCTGAAAAAGAACCAACAGTTTTTATGAGACTATCAAAGGAGCTCATAGCACCAAAATAGTTTAGACTCTCCCAGAACTTCACTGTCCAATAAGGGAACCACCAGACACTGTAATTCTGAGTACATGGAATGTGGTTAGTCCAAATTGAGATGTGCTGCAAAATGCACATAACTCCAAATATTTAGTGCAAGGAAAGAAATTTGTATTATAATATTCTTGTAATATAATACAAATATATAATATGATACATAATATTATACTAATATTGTATATAAATATACTAAAGCATGCCTATTTCATATTGAAATGATGCTTTTTATATAGTGGGTTAAATAAAGCATATAATATTTAATCTTATGTGTCTACCTTTAGCAGTGGCGGGGGCCAGGGATCACAGTTCAAGTCCCGCTGGGGGCACGTAGTGAGACCTAGTTCCAAAAAAATATAGCTGGGCATGGTGGCACGTGCCTGTAATCCCAGCTACCTGGGAAGCTGAGACTGGGGTTTGCTTGAGTCTGTGGTACCCCAGGCAACATGAGCCAGCGGTTCCATGGGCAAAAAAATAGTGAGACCTAGTCTCAAAAATAATAATAATAATAATAGTCTTATGTGTCTACCTTTAGTTATTGTAAATGTGGGTACTAGAAAATTTTAAGTTCTTTACATGGTTTGCATTATATTTCTATTAGACCTCTCAGACCTAGAGTCAAATTTAAGTTACAATCTTGGCTCTATCACTTTTCTTCCTTATTGTTCTTCTTATTATTCTGACATGTCTTAGAACAACCTCCACAAATTTCAGTTTCCTCATCTGTGTGAGTAGACAGAAAGCCAAAGGAGAGAATTGCTGTGATTGTTCTCAATTCACTCTTCTAAATACATTTCTTACTATCAGACATGCCCTATTCTTTTCTGAAAGTCCAGGAAAAGACCCATGTCCATGTCTTTTTTCCTTACCTTTCTGTTCCCCATTTGATGAACCAAATTATATGAACCTTAAATTTAATGAACATTAAATTATATGTGCAGAAATGATATGCATATAGGAGGAGAAAAGAATTCATATACAGGTGATTTCTTTAACTAATTAATGGATAAGAAAATAGGAAAAATTCCGTTGGAGAGCAAAGAGAATGGAAATAAATTTTGAGGTGAGGGGGGTTCATAAGCAGACTACAGCTGCCTCCTATTCTGTATTTATCCAGACAGGCCTAAGTGGCACTTGGATACAACCCAAGCAAACCGCCAGCACATTCCTGGGGTTTGGAAATGGCCACTAAATAGCAAGACAAACTTGGCATATCCCTACACCCAGAGCTAAAGTCCAGCAGGCGATGTCCACAAGGTAGGATGATGACTGTGTGTTTCTTTAAGAGTGAAGGGCTGACTAAGGGTCAGAAAAAGACAAGCTTAAAAACTTAGCCCTTGAAAACTGTCTATGGAACTGAAGCATCCAGCAGAAGAAAGGAATGGGAGAGGGACAAGAGCAAAGAGGGGTGGAAGCGCATTGGACTGGAGTGGTAAATGGGTGATTTGGTGGTGGAGACACTAAGTGTGATACCAGATATGGAGGGGAGGTTCCTAATATTACCTCAATTAAGAAATAAATGCTTTTTTAAAATAGTGAAAAGACAGGAGGATCCTCTGCCCTTTTGTTTGATCATTGCTATCTTGAGTTCTGAG
>PVHY01001655.1:69224-150299 GCA_004024945.1 Uropsilus gracilis
AAGCAAACCGCCAGCACATTCCTGGGGTTTGGAAATGGCCACTAAATAGCAAGACAAACTTGGCATATCCCTACACCCAGAGCTAAAGTCCAGCAGGCGATGTCCACAAGGTAGGATGATGACTGTGTGTTTCTTTAAGAGTGAAGGGCTGACTAAGGGTCAGAAAAAGACAAGCTTAAAAACTTAGCCCTTGAAAACTCTATGGAACTGAAGCATCCAGCAGAAGAAAGGAATGGGAGAGGGACAAGAGCAAAGAGGGGTGGAAGCGCATTGGACTGGAGTAGTAAATGGGTGATTTGGTGGTGGAGACACTAAGTGTGATACCAGATATGGAGGGGAGGTTCCTAATATTACCTCAATTAAGAAATAAATGCTTTTTTAAAATAGTGAAAAGACAGAGGAGGATCCTCTGCCCTTTTGTTTGATCATTGCTATCTTGAGTTCTGAGCTTCCTACCACTAGCACCCTGGGAATACAAAACTGTTTCATAGACACGATTTCCTTTGAGTTCATGAAAACTGTGTCATATTGGAAGCATATAGTATAGTATCATATGGATCTTACAAATGAGATGAGGGAAACTTAGACATAGATCACTGTCATCAGTATCCAGGGCTTGGGTTACTCCACAACTAATATATAAATAATATTATATATATAATATAATATATATATATATATGAGGGTCATTATCATGATTCCCCCCCACACACACACCTCTGTTTCTCTGTTTCCCTAAGTTTCTCAGTGTGGCCTCACCCAACCTGATGGTCTGCAAAGATCATTATTCTCATTTCTGGCTCCTGAGCTGAGCCATGTGTTTGGAGTTGCTCTCCCCACCAGCCTGCTAAGCTGTTCCCTTCCATCATTCACACAGTTTCTAACAGCCCCACCCTCCTACACAAAGCCCTGTTTGTCTGGTCAAAGTAGGGTGGTGACTTTTCCATCCTTTCTAAAAACATGCTTTGCAAGACTTTCTCTATCCTCCAAAATATACTTGCCCCTTCACAGTTACATTTTCTACTACCTTTGAACTGGGCTAGTGACTGGAGAATGTGGGATTCGTGTTTCTCTGCTTCACTCCACTGAGCTGAAACCACAATCTTCAAAAGGTAGAATCAGAAGGTCCCAACCAATAGTACAAAGTGACACAAATGGTCATTTTGAAGGTCTTGAATGTTTAATCAGTGATGCTTAGTGATGTAGATGTTTCTTTTTAAAGTATTAATTCCAAAGAAAAGATGATCTGTATCTAGCTAGAATTCCTTAGCTCAACTCTTCTTCATTTGGTAGCAATAACTGGTTTTTGGCAATGGTTCATCCTATATAGTGTCATATGGATCTGCCAGTTTTTTGTTTTCATAGTTTCTGTTTATTTCATAGTTTTGATAGATTTCCCATCATCCAAAGCACTCTGATATTGCTTTATTAACTCCACAGTAGATAACATTATGATTTTCATCTTGATTTATCCCTTTCTGATTCCTAATTATTTGTGATCTTGTGTTGGCTTCTCATACTGGTCAACAAGTGTGTCCTTTATGCTGAGTACTTCTGTTAGTAGTCTTATGAAAGAAGTATCTTTGAGAAGACTTGAATAAAAATGTATGCCAAACATGCAATTATTTTTGACTTAGTGTTCTGTTGTTCCTATGCTGTGATTCTACCCAGTTACATGGAAAATCAAAAGTGTATCTGCTCTAAAAGATGAGGTAGTTTGATAATAAGCAATATTCTTTGTTTAGTAAACTTAGTAGAGAAATAGCTTTTACAATGTCAAAATATCAGAGTCAAAATAAGAAGAATAAAGAGTTCCTGATGCCTGCCTCTCCAGTACTTGCTGCTGGGCAACGATAAACATGGGATTATACCTAAAAGATGGATATCAAATTTAATATGTGTGAATTTTAAGAAAGAAACATAAGAAAACTAATGAAAATTTATCTTTCCCAATTTCATGGGCTTGTAAAATTATCAATTTTAATAATTGTATAGGTAAATGGTAATAGTTAAATGATAACTTTCAGGAAAAGTTGACCTTGTAACTTAAACTCTAATATTTATTTCCATGTATAAAATTGATAATATTTGTGGAACTAGTAGCTCTAACCCTAAAAAGTACTTAATTTATATCACTAAATAATGAAAATACCTTGCTTTAGTCCCCAAGTGTTAAAGCAACTATGAGAATATTCTTTTATTATTTTAGTTTATTATATCATCATTTCTATGGAAAAGAAGCAACATTTTCTTTGTTCTCTTTTATATGACAAGTAGTGTTTTAGCAAGGGTGAAGATTCCTATCAATATAATTGTTTTTTGTCCTAAGTATTTTCAATATAGATGCATTTTTGGTAAATAATAGTTTGCAAAACAAATGCTATTTTTTTAATTCTTTAAAAAGAACTTATTATAATATATCATATATTAATTTTTGGCTTCTCTGTAGTTAGTTATTTTGGGTCTGTTTGCATCTCAGTGTGAATAATTTTTCAAGTCGATGGTAGTAATTGAAAATAGGGAGCAATAAGGCAGAGTTGTTATATACTTTGATTATAAAATTAGTGCAGGAAACCCATCCTTTCTCTGTACATACATATCCATTAACACAATATTAAATGTTGTGTGTCTTCCATTTATGCTGCAGAATTTAAGGCCAAATATTTATATATGCAAAATATATGAGCCCTGGTATCTTGTTTTGGTCTCTAGGTATGGAGCTACCATTTGATCCAGTGATTCCACTTCTGGGAATCTACCCAAAAAATACAAAAACACTAATTCAAAAGGAACCCTGACTGCTATGTTTGTTGCTCACTATTTACAACAGCCAGGATGGAAACAACCCCAAAGCCCCAAAACAGACAAATAAGTATGGTATATTTACACAATGGAATATTATTCAGCAATAAAAAAGACAAACTCATGCCATTCATAGCAACATGGATGGAGCTAGATGGACTTATGCTAGCCCGAAATAAGCTAGAGAGAAAAAGATAAATACAGATGGTCTCGCTATATGTGGGATATAAAGAAAACAAACAAAAGGACAAGAAAAAGTTAAAACTAACTAACAGCACAACTAATACAACAAGGAAGGTGGAGGAAGCAAAATCAGGGAAGGGTTGAGTGCAGGGTGCCATGATGATGATTCACAGGTGATATGATGGTGGGAGAACTTTGGAGTATATAATGATGTAAAAAACATATGTATAATCAATAAAAATTTATATCTAGATATCCAAGCTCTACCTTGAGAGATGGATGAGAAGAATAAATTAGGTAAATACTGAGCTATACTACACTAACCATAACCTCTATTTCAGCTTTATCCTGGATACCAGATGTTAGAAACACTAAAATATGAAATAATACTTTTTTGTATGTGCACATGTTTAAGCTTTGTAAAACTTGAGTCTTTCCCTAGTAGCCAGCAGAGGTGGCTGGATTTGGGGCCCTTTGTAACAGGGCATCTCTCCCCCATTTTCCTAATCAGACTATGGAGTTTAAGAGATATTTTGTGCCACATAATTTGGATTCATTACTGGATAAAGACCTGTTATTTAATAATCGTCATCTGCCTATGCACTTGCTTAATCCCCTTAACACACTTGTGTGACAGCACTGTTTCACACATAAGTGAATTGAGGCAGTGAGATGTTCAAGTACTTTGCCAACAGTAAGACTCAACTGTGGGGTTCCATCCCTCTATCTCCCCATCTAATTAATATCCTTTCAATGTTTGCTCTTGAATTTGCAATTCATTGTCTGGAGAAGTGTGGGAAGAGGGGCCCAATTTTCATTTTGCTGTTATGAAAATGCGAGGGATGGAGATCTCAGTTAAATGAGGCACTGGTCCTACTCATTCTAATGATGTCTTAGTTCCACTTTTAGGGAGGTGTCCCACAGGTACCCAGTAGAAGTGCCCTGTTGTTCACAGGGATCCTCTGAGATACCTCAACATCAAGTGCTCAATAGTTGTTAACTGTCCTGCTCCATTCTAAACTTGCAAGACACTTGGGATGACAACTGGCTAATGAAGGGGAGCATTAGGAGACTGGACCTGCTTCTTACTCGCACTCCCTGCTGCCACTTCTCTAAGTCTTCTGCCTATCTTGCTAAAATCTTCCAGGGCACTAGATTAATATGCAATTCTTTCATCATGGTCTGCAGCTCCTTATATAATTCCTTTGTGGAGGGGAGTAAATTAGAGGAAAAATGGGTTCTGCTGGCATTTTTTAGTGAAAACAATTTTAGGAGACATAGACATGATTCTCCTTGTTTGTATCTGAATCTGTGCATCAACAAGCTGCACTGTAATGAAGTTCTGTTGCATTCAAAAAATTTAAATGTATTTCAGTTCATTTGAAGAAATTATTTGTGCTGAAAGTAATGGAGTAAATGTTTTCAAAACTTGAAGAAGCTCTTTTTATAAAAATTTGTATATGTGAGTTGGATTTTTTTTTAGGAGAGTATACGTGTTATGTTTACAAAATGAACATCATGTGGAATCACCATTTTTCTCTAATATTTCTTAGCCTGGCACAGATGAGCCAAAATTCTGATCTTATATAGGTCAAAAGAGAAATTTGTGATTTAGCTCAACACTTTGTTCTTTAGATTATCTCTAAAGGTTTCTTACTCTATTGCTTTAAGAAACACAAAACCCTTTCTCTGTAATTATCTCCTTAAATCTCAGTGGCTATGTTTCTAACTCCACCCAGGTGACACTTAATTTGATTTGGAACAGTTCTTATTAAGAAACAAGGAAAACAATATAAGATGTTTTTGGAATCTGAAACTGCTAATCAAAAATTGATAAAGCAATTTTTCCTACATTAGGTGATTTTCCTTTGTTTCCTTAGGATGCTGTTAAAGCATTTCTCTTCTGCCAAATACATTCTGTGCATGAATGTACACGTCCCTGTGTGACAAAATTACATTTGTGTACACACGTGAAGCCATCCAAAGGGGAATGGGGTGGAGTTCAATCCTCACCCAGTCAACTCAGTCACTAGGTAAAATCACTAGGTAATGGCTTTTATATTGGCAAGAATTCAAATTGTTTTCCTAGCTTTGTTTTCACATTTTTTTAAACACTGCACATTTTAGTCTCAAAAAACTTATCAAAGAAAAGGGAAAATTAAAAATAAATTGAAACACAAACCAAATGCACTTCTGTTGAACATCCCCCCCCACACACACAGGAAACAGCACTAGATATGTACAAGTCTGTTCATTCTCTGACTCACTCAACATGTGTTTGTGTGAGCACCTACTGTGTGCTAGAAAGAGTTAAGTGAAACATAGCTCTTCTGGAAGGAGAGCTAGGATAGATGGTTATAGTAGGAATTGAAGGAGCACACTGGTAAACACCATAACTTGTAAGCTGTGATTCATGCACCATTTACCACCCTCATCCCTACTCCACTACTGAGCAACCTGGGATCCAGATGACCAGGTCCTACCTGAAACACTGTTTTCTTAGTTCCAACTGTACCATTCCACACTATCATCAACTGTTTAGGTATCTGGATCACAGGTTGGCATCCCTTCCTGTCCATCATGATCCTTGAGCAAATGAGGCTTCATATTATGATCAACGCAGTCTATCCTCCACCACCACCACCACCATCTCTACCCTGACTCCTTTTATAACTCAGGGGAATGGGTGTCTGAGCTAGATTTTCATACTCATTCACTCTTTTCCCACTCAAGGTCAGGCTTCCTTATACATATCACAATATATACCAGAAATGAAATCAATGTGAAAATTAATGACATCCTTCTGTTTGGTTTTTTGGGGTGGTGCTACAGCACTCAGGGGACAGTTCCCCACAACCTCCCACCAGGCTAACACCAGACAGAGAAGTGCTAAGTCCTCTAGAAGCACCAGTGCAATATTCCTGTTAGTGACACAAAGGGTCCCAGCTTCTCTTCAGTTCTCTGTAAGGAATTTGGTGACCATTTTTACCCTGCTTGTAATTTTTTTTTAAGTTTAAATAAATGACACAGGGTCTAAAATATGCTAACCTAAATTTTACCAGACTGATTTTGTGCCTCTTTAAATATTCATTTTTCTCATTAGTAAAATGAGAGTGTTAATACATTGTACTTCATAGATTAAAGGTGATAAAATACATATTTTAGCACAATCTTTATGTTCAATAAATCATGTCATTAATTGTTTGTCTAATGTTTTCACTTTTTAATACCTTTCCTGTGTTATTGCTACCTTCCTCTAGTCCCCAGTATTTATGCCAAATTCCTTATTTGAAGATTCTTCTCCTAAGATTTCTCAAAAAGAGTTCCTTGTTTTATTTACAGGAATGAGCTGAAATAGTTTTAGGTAATCTTATTGACAACTGAAATCTCTAGCAAGCAGGGATAAATTCAGATTTTATTGCTGTATCTTAAGTACCTTTTTCCAGGTGACTGTTCAGACTACATTTTTTATAAGCCCCCTAGAGAGAGAAGAGACAAAAGGATAAATGTTTTATCCCAGCTTGCAGCAGGTGTCATTCTATTTGATTTGCAGTCCTTTCAACAAAACAAAAGGCCTTTTCTGTTCTTTTACAATATATGCTCTCTTTAAAGGTGCTCAAATGGAAAAAAAAAAACATACACTAGACAAGATTTCAGGTTCTAACATAGAAATTGTGCTCCTACTTGCTGATTCACTCTTCATAAGGAAAACTAGGTATCTTTTAAAAGCTTTCTTTTCTAAATAGCACTTAAAATTTGATGATAGTTTCCTCTTAAAATATATATGAGTGACATTCTCAACAAATTAATATATTTATAGGAGGATTGAAAACCCTTAAAAGCCAGTTAAGATCTCTTTTATAGTCAGCAGAGCCTCTGTATGCTTGAGTAACAATATATAATGGTATGTTTTCTTACTGCAGCTGTTTTTAAATGTTTCCAACTTGCTATCCCCAAATAGTTACCACCAGTGTTCAAAAGTGATAAATTTCTAAGTCACATAAATTGTAAAAATTGTATTTAAATAAAGTATAATGTTCTATTCTGGGGTCGCTAGGAGTTCATAATAAAAATATAAGTAAAGCAAAAATGTAATTGTTTATACTATACACTAGATGCCTTCCTCAACACTTTTTGTTAACAATGCCATTTAATATTCCAGTAACTGAATGTGGTTGGTACCACCGCTATTATTTCCATTTTTACAGATGTGGAAATTAAGGCTTACTGAGCTTAATAGCTTGCCCTAAATTTCATTAAAAAATTCAGATTCCTACCTGGCACCAGCTAATAAAAACTGGTGCCAGGTAGGAATGTGAAAGCCTCTATTTTGGGGGGCTGGGGGAAAGGGAAGTGGAAATGGAGGTTGTCTCCCTTTAGCGTCCTTAATGCCAAGGCACAGTGGAGCACCCCTCCCCCATTCTTTCAGTGCTCTCCACAATGGGAGAAGCTGGTGGTCTTAGATAGTTTTTGTTTTCAGATGTAAAAACTGTTTTGAGGTAAATCGTTTGGGTCTGATTTCACTCAGACTCCATACTTTCAGAGTATAGGTAATAAAACTAGCTCATCCACTTTGATATGCATGTAAATGAAAAAGAAGCCAATATTATGAGACCGAAGCATTTCTGAAGAGAGGATCCAGAGAATTAAAGTGCTGTGAGCTGAGTTAGAATCTGAGTGGTTGATTGCTTGCCTTTTGTATAAGTGCAAAGAGTTTAAAAAGCATATTATAGTGATAGTGTCTTAGGGCATTTTAGGACTTAGGGCATTTTAGGACATACTCCTATAAGTTCTCTTTAGTGTTGAATTTTTAAAACCTTAGTTTTTTAAAAGAAAACACATTTTACTCTCTTACATTTCTCAAATGAACTGTTAGCCTAGGCAGTCCTATTTTGTTGATGGGCAGGTGGGGGAGCAGGCATTGTCCAAAATTTCTTATGTTAAAATTATATTTAAATGGTTATTAATCCCTTTGAAAAACATTAATTATAAAAGTACTGGGGAGGAGAAAAGGTTTCGTGGTTTATGAGATGGTTCGCCCAGTCCCACCAACTCAAATGGCTCCTGCTGTAATTAAAATATTCTTATTTAATCTCCAGTCAAGCTAAAAAATAACATGAAACAAAGCTAACTAATGTCAAGACACCGGATAGTGACGTTTCATGAAGTAAAAGGCCATTGTTAGAACAGGGGTTCTAACTCTTTTATTTCTCACCCTTTTAATAAAAATAAAATACTTTCTTGGGTCTTGTGTTCTTAACAGTGAAAGGTTTGAGAAACATCTCTTTTGGAGTCTGGCCCTCCGTAAACAAGCCAGTTTCTCCAGTCCCCTTCGGATGCACACATGAAGACTGGGGTGCCTCTCAAAACGACAGCATTTCTCAGCGGGAGAAGCAGAATGTGTAGATCCCACTGTCTGTGGGAAAAAAAGGGAGAAAAAGCGCAGGCAAATACCGTGTTATCTAGCTTTCCTACTGCAATGAGGCTGAGGGATGGGCTTTTTAAAACGTCACTGCAACCAGACCCAGGGGTGCAGCTTTGCTTACTGCAGCCCGATGCAGTTGTGTGTATTCCAGAGACAGACACAAGGGGAAGCAGCAGCCAGTGCACACCCGGGCTGCTCCCTGGAAGCATTTCTTAAGAGAGAGGATCCACAGAAGCTGGGAAATTCCTTCTCCATCTGAGTCAGGGGCTGAGTGGTGGCTCAGGTTGAGACTGTGGGCAGGGGGTAGGGGGCGGCGCTCCCAGCCCAGCCCTCAGCCTTGCAGCTGCCTGAAGAGAACTGTGTGGGCAGGAGGTTGTCTGCACCGTCTCTGGGAGGCCGGCCCAGAAAGCTTGCCTCCCGGGGGAGAACGATCACAGTGCAGGTGGAGACTTCCTGGGTACCGTACCTGGCTGAGCAGAGCCTGTGCGCAGCCGGCAGCAGGCGTTTCTGGTTATGGCAGCCCAGAAATGAAAGCAGCGGCGGCCGCCACTGAGGGCTGCAGGGAGATCAGCACCCAGCAAATAAGAAGCCAGTCCTGGACCCGGAGGAGGAGGAGGAGGAGGAGCGGCCGAGCATCTCTCTCCTGCTCCTCGGTGTCCTTTAAATGAGGACTCCCAGCCAGCACCAGGGGTAGATCTGCAGAGAGCCTTCCTGTCCGCCCCGGACCCGCTTACATCACTAACCTGTGACAGGCACATCTCCACCCCAGTACCTGCTCCCAGTCCAGTCCGAGGAACCTCTTTGTATGCCGCCGACATGGCCAGCCAGCAGGATTCCGGATTCTTTGAGATCAGTATCAAATATTTACTGAAGTCCTGGAGTAATAGTGAGTAATAGAAATAACCTTTTTGTTTGTATGTTTGCTGGCTGTTGTGTAAGGTTGGAGAAAAAATATCTCAACTCGACGCGTATGCTTGTGAGCCAAGGAAGTTTTTTTTTGTTTGTTTTTTTTTGCTTCCATCTGCTTTGAAAATCAAAATGTCAGAGACTGAGCGAGCTCTCCTTAAGTGCAAAGGCTGCAATGGAATTACAGTAGATTTTGTTTGATTAAATTTTCAAGTGAGATGGCCCTTCAGCCTCTGGCGGAGCCAGGATGGGGCATTCCGGGCATTTCCTGCCTCGATGTTTATTTGATTCGTACAGGCTTTATCTAAATATTTTGTGAAGTGTGGTTCAATCAAAGGGGTGTGGCCGGGTTTCAGAGTACTTCATAATTGTTTTATTAGGGTATTGTCTAAAAGAAAAAAGTACTTAATAGTCCAAATCCGAAGGCTCATATTTTTTATACATACAGGTATTTACAGATTCACTTAATCTCTTCCTTGCCCGTGTGAACAATGTTCAGAATGCTGTTTAATATATGAATGTTTAAAAATTCTGAGGTTTGTTATAGTCCAAATAACATGCTTTTCTGAAACATAAACAAGTGAGATTCTGGCCCTAATCATTGATTAGGTTTTCCGAATCTTATGGCCTCTGAAGTTCGATTTCTGACCTAATTAAAGATTCTAGCAATAAGACAACCTCTCAGGCGTCAGAGATCTGGAATCAAATTAAAATGAGGCCTTCAGGTGATCAGTGATGCCTTGTATTTTCTGAGCAGTTTAGAAACAAAGTCTTCTCTATTTCACCAGCAGCTTTTGTACTTGCTTTGGATAAAAGACTGGCAGGTATTACAGGTTCTTAATTGTTTGAAATTAAAAAAATTTTTTCCAAGAGAAATTTTTATGTTTTACGTGCATACTAATTAACCTATCTGCGCTCAAAGAGCTGGAGATTAATTATCTTCTACACAGATGACCTGTGGCAAGATTGCTCTTTTGTAAACAAAACCTGGGCAGGAGAACCTGTGTCATAAATTGCTTGGAGAAAAGAGCCAAAGTAAGGTATTAAAGGATATGCTTTTCTAAATGATATCCATAGAAACCATTTTTTTCCAGGTCATTTTGTACCACAGTATACACTATGGGACTTGTCTGAGGCTATTTTTCTGCAAATGGGGAGCCATTTGGGAGTAATATTGTCACCTACACAGCATTCCTTTATTTATTATAGTCATAGATCTTTTTTTTGGATGTATCATTTGGATAATTCTTCACACTCAAGGATGAATCTTCCTTTGTCTATCCATGCTTTGATTAATGAAAAAAAATGACATACAAGGTTTTTTTTATGAAGCAGTTTTCCAATTACTGAAAAGATTCACTGTGAGTTTGACATCAGTGTGTGGTTTTAAATCATCATTTTGAGTACTCCAGTCCAGATGATTTTCTTCCATCAATTTCACTGCTTCATTAAAAAGAAAATTATGTTGTGACAATACTGAGACCAGTGGGATTTCTTTTAAATCTATCTATTTAAATCTCTTTCACTCCCCCTGTCTAGAGTCTAGAGTACTTTATTACACTAAACAAAGTATATGTTCTCTCCATGCTTTCTAAACTCTTCTCCCTGCTCCCCACACACAAACATCAGGAAATGATTCATTTCTATTTTTAAGAGTATGTGGAGCACAATTTTGAATTCTTTCAATTCATTCAGCAAATATTTATTCAGCACCTATTATGTGCCAGGCTATGGCAAAGGTGAATAAGACACAAAATCTTTCTTAATCCAAAAGTGTGAACCTGGTGATTTTCTAG
Source organism: Uropsilus gracilis (assembly GCA_004024945.1). Classification (NCBI taxonomy): domain Eukaryota; kingdom Metazoa; phylum Chordata; class Mammalia; order Eulipotyphla; family Talpidae; genus Uropsilus; species Uropsilus gracilis. The sequence goes on from PVHY01001655.1 coordinate 80,337, forward strand.
CTTTCCTTTGGAGGTCAGAATGTTTTCCAGTCCTTTCTTGAAAGAGAAAGAGGAATTTTGCTTTATGCCTAGTCTTCTTTAAGCTTATTGCAACACTAAGTTGCTTATAGCTGAGCATAGGTTTCACATATTTTCAGTAGCAAAGAGGGAATGGAATTGGTTGGTACTAAAGATAGAATAGAAAACAGAAGCCTCAGGGCTTAGAGCTATGTATTGTATACTGACTGAGAGGATGCACCACAGGACAGTCTCCCAACTTAAGTCATCCAGGTTTAAGAGGTGAGGATACCCGCCCAGATATCTGAATGGGGAGTCAGGTCCCTAATTATATAGTACTTATTTATAAAAGTGCACCAATTAAAAAACCATAAAACACACTCTATAACTATATCTGACTGCTTTGCAAGGTGGTAGTAAGAGATGAGTTCATGAGCATTTCCAGGTTAATGCTGTTTTTTGTTTTTTTTTTTTCTTTTTTAATGACTCACTGTGGGGAAAATGTAATTACACAAACACATACACACACGCACACACACACATCCTCTGAACAAGTAGTAAGTTAGTCAAATCAGTCATTGCTTGGTAGGCTGTATTAGCTCTTTATTTTGATACTTTCTTCTTCATTAGTATGCCCACTATCAGGCTGCCCTTTCATTTCAGTGGAGTTAGGAATTTTACATGACCTTGATGTCTGAAAATAAAATGTTTCCTGTGAAGGCTTTCCTTCTTCCCTTGGACACCTGTCCTCTTGCTCCCACTCTTAGCCCAGCCTTCTCCAGCCGTATAGCTACTGCCCCTTGTTGTACCCAGCCATGGTCACTCAGGCCCATCTCAATTTAACCTGGATCACTCCAGTGTCCTCCAAATGCTCCACCTGGCCTAGAGCAGCCTGAAGAGACATCATCAATATGTTAAAGACTGCCACAGCTCCCGCTGCTCCCCCGTGTATTGATGGCCGCCATTCAGAACCATCCTCCTTCATGTTGTTTTTCTGCTCCAGAATATTTAAACTGCTCACTCACCTGTTCTCTGCAATTTGCTAGTCTGTGCTCCAGTTCACACCTGTACACGTGTCATCCCCTTCTCTGGCATTCCCTCAGCTAGAACATACAAGTCACACGAGATAGTCTTGGTTCTTACCTCTTGTCCTGTGTTGTCTTAGACAGTTAATGAACTGCTTTTTGCCCAATTTTCTCATCTATAAAATGGAAACAAGAATAATGAGGATCTTGAAGAAATAAATGAGGAATTGAGATGTAAAACACTTAGTATAATATTTAGCATATTGTAAATGCTCAATAAATATTTCAATAATATTAATATATTTTATTATTATTCTCTTCTCAGTCTCTTCCCTTTTAAATCCCCTTAAAATCAGATGTAGACTATTTCTTCCCTAGCACTGACATCTTGGGTGGATTAGTCTATGAGGCTGTGACACAATACACTCCTAGAGGAAACTGTATGACTATATACCCAAAATTAGTTGCTCACTTTGAACTATTCCTTCCCATTATTATTTTTTTAATCTCTATCCCTTCTTCCACCTTAGATACCATTAGAATATCCTGCCTTCCTAAGTATATCCCTTCCAGCAGCAGAACAGATAGCCTGGGAAGTTTATCAAGGCCAGAAAACCACCTAGGTCTTTCAGATTTGCTATATAAAAAGTTTGAAGCAGCATTTTCTAAGTTTCTCATGGCAAAGGAGGCCTTGTTTTGTACTGATGTATGGTGCTGGTGTGTGGGCTCTCCCACCAATCTGAAGGTTCTCACTAGCATTTCTCACTTGAGTGACTATCAACCCCATGATGTCCAAAGAACTCAGGGCCCGAAGAACAAAGGTACACTGTGAGTTCATGTGACATCTTGATCTTTCCAGAGCAGAGCTTGTATTCCTCCTACAACATTTGGCAAATTGTGCTACCCCATACAGGGAAAGTTCTGAATAACTATTAACTCTTTCCGTTATCAAGAATACCTTTCACAAATAAATAGTTGAGTGGTTAAGCAAGCCCTTTGCAGTAGGAAAGGACTTGTGTGCACTACAGATTGTCTTATATTGTCATAAAGACCATATCATTTGGGAATATCAGATGCAACATTTCTCATATATACTGGAGTGAGTACATTATGATGATAGTCACAATATCTCTGTCTAACTTAGGATTGCAGTTAGCATAGGGTTAGCTTTGGAGCCAAAGAGAAATCATGTACAAGCGAGAATTGAAAAATCCTCCAACTCTCTCTGTCATGTTTATTTATCCCTTTTTATGTCTCCATTATATCTCAAAGATATGACAAAAGTTTAAGAAAAACCTGAACATAGTATGTTATTATTAGTATAATTAATATAATAGCTATTATTAATTAGTTATCAGTTACCATATAAGAGTTATACCAACTCTGTAGAGTTGGCTAAAGAAGAAGCTAAAGAAGTTAATAAAATTACCTAAATCCAGTAGATTAAATGAGAACATACCTGCTGCACTTCTTTTAACAGTAGATAGTACCCATATAGGGTCAGGTGCTGGGAAGTAGTGGTCCTATAGCTTATTAAATGTTTAATAAGATGAGAACTCTCTCAGGCCATGACCCCTTCCTCTAAAAAAACAAGACAAAACAAAACGACGGCATATGAATGACGTCATAATCTACTTTCCTTGATGAATTATATGTAGGACAACCACATCGTTATTGGTCTAACTGGGATACTTTTGAAAGTGAAAGTTAATAATTATACTGGGATAGTGGACATAAACTGGGACTGCCCCTGGAAAAGGAAGCCTTGTGACCACTCTGGTTATTAGTTTTACTCTTTCTGATAACTCTGCAAGATTATATATTATCATATTTTATAGAGTAAAAATATGAAAGTTTAGAAAGTGGTTTATTACATGTCAGATTATAATAAGCTCCTCCCTCAATCTGGTTGATAGTCTGTTTTTTTTTTAATCAATCATAGGACTATCAAAATATCAAGACTTTTGAGAACTTAGTGCTTTTTAGGTCATTCTTGTTGACTGATGTCACAGCCAGTCCTCCCTCCTTCCCTGTCCACTTCTAAAGTACTCATGAGCCATACTTCTATCTCTTTCTTTTTCTACACAAACACAAAGCTCAAGACAGATCCAGTTCTAGAGAGCACCATCCTTTGAACACAGGCCTGTTTGGAAGGTCTAAGTATTGATATGTCTTCAGCACCATTGTTAAATCATACCTAGACAGAGCTGCACCCTCCTGTCATTTGACTAAATATATATATGATTAAATACAAAGATACAGTTCCTCTAGGAATGTTTAATGTTGATTTTCCACTGCTTTTTTAAAAGTATATGTAACTGTACAGTTTAAATAACTTCAGTAAATAAAAATATTTAATTTAATTATGATCTTCTTTTAGAATGATCATTTGCTTGCCTTCTAAGTTTTTCTGTTATATTACTGTTTAGAAAATGGGTAAATCCTTAGTTATCTGTAATAGTAAAAACAGAAAGAATATTTCCAAGAATAATAGGAAACCATTCAGGTATCATTTTTCCTGATAGCACTGTTCTCTACTCTCTAAAAGATCGGCAGCACAAAATTATTTGATTTTAATTCCTTGCCTACTTGTGGATACTGCTTGGGGAAGAAGCCAACAAGAACTGAAGGAGTCTAGACAGGGAAACAGCAGTAGGCAAGGAGAAATGACCTGAATACTTTTACAATCTGAGAACAGCTAGGATATTTGAGAAACCTGTCAGTATTTAGATGTTTCAACTGATATAACATGCAAATAGTCCCTTTATTTAAAACACATCTGTTTTAAAACATTTAAATACTCATGACTCACTAGTTCATTTTTGGGTTCTGTTCAAGGAATTGAATGGGTTACATATGTCCTGAGCTTCTTAGTAACGTCTATATTTTTGAGCCTTATGTGATGTTCAGACGAATCTGAACTAATGAGAAATGCCATTTTAGTGTGTTGCAGAGCTCTATAGATCAACAAACCCATATAAAAGCTCTTGTAGTTTCTTTTCTGGTACTGAACCTTTTAGTGCCTTGCAGTTTTAGTGACTTGCAGCTTTTCTCAGTACCTTCAAATGTATTACATCATTTGACAAATGATATGCATTGATTTTTTTAAAACTGTATTATTACTAATGAGATAATAGTGTGATTTGTATGTGATTTGGGGGTATAGATTTATACATCTTCAGATATCTGTTATGGCATGGCATGACACCTACCTCCAAAACACCCATAACTGTCTACCACACTCCATTCGACTCCCTTCATTCTTTAGTACCCTTTCCCTAACCCTCCCTCTCTAGGAACTTCAATTCTACTGTCGGATTTCTGGAATTTGTTTTGGTTTTGATTTTCTGTTCCTTGTCTAGTTTATATATTCCATATATGAGTAAGATTATCTGGTATATGCCTTTCTCCTTTTGACTTAGTTTGCATAAACCGCTTGAGTTCCATCCATGTTGTTGGGAGTGGCAAGATTTAGAGATTTAAAAGAGAGAAAAAGAGATACATTGATTTTAAATAGACTACCTTCATCTTAAATGTTTCTAACTTTGATAAGACTTAGCTTTCTTGAAATTTACCTTCTGGGGTATGAAATACCCCATTAGATACTTTGTGAAGTTTCAGATCAGACTGCAGTGAACAAATGATGATTATTAATCCCCAGTCTTTACCTTTGAATCGACCTTTTAAATGCAATATAGCTTGGCATTTTTCACTTAAGATACACAAAGTCAAGTCCATCCAAAAAAAAAAAAAAAAACATTTTGTAGTCAGGGATACAGATAAGATCTTCTGATTATTTGCGTACTAACTTTTTTTTTTAGCTGTCTTCTTTAAATTCGTGAATGTTTCTAGTTTGTCACAATGTGGTGCCTTCTGGAATTCATGAGGTAACTCACTCCCATGGTGTGAAAGGATCAATAAGCAATAGGCAACTTCTTTCTGGGAAGGTGAATGTTATTCCTGGAGAAGATAACGCACACTGATCTGGTTATTTTCTTATCTTTAATGGCTCCCATTCATAATATTCATTTGAATATTGCTCCATTGTTGAAGTGTTATAAGAATTGAGTTAGTGCTCCTTGAACTACTAATGTGTATCTCCCAGACTTGGAGATGATGTGGAAATAGCCTTGACTGACTTTTCAATGCTGGCTTACAGTAAGAAATTTATTATCAGCGTTTCATGCTTCTTGCTTCAAAGGACCTAGTTGCCATTTGATAGTGTCAGAGAAGTAAGGCAAACTCTATTCAGGGTTTCTTTCTTGAATGTCTACTGTGCACAGAGCTCTGCTTTGGGAGCGTAATATTTGAATCAGACCTAGATTCTGTCATCAAGGATCTCTGAGCTCTCATTCCTTCCTTGTTAAATTCAGAATTCAGGAATATGAATGTAGAAGCCGCCATATTTTAAAGAATTGTGAGAGGATCCAGTGTTATTTCAGTCTGTGCCCTAGAGAATTTTGTTTGGGAGCATGTGTTTGATAAGTTATATTGACTTTAACTTTATAGGTTTATACTTTCAATCCATAGGAAATTATTGGAAGTTTTTTTGTGTGTATGTGAGCAAAGTTCTGTCAGACTATTGCAAATATTCTTACTAGCAGAATGACTGAAGGAAAAGAGAAAATATAAAATGTTTACCGGTGGATACTAGACCAGATGTTAGTATTTGGAAGAGCGGAAAGACCATGTTTACTAACCTATAAGTTGCCACATTTATTAGAATTTTGACTGGAGACTATTTTAAAGCCAGTTTATCCTTCATTTTGAATGGTTCTCTTACTCTTCAGAATATTTAAAAGAATAAAAAGTAGGGGTGTGTGTGTATGTGTACCATACATGTGTGCATGAGTTATATTTCTATATAAGCTAGGCTGATCTTATATCCCACCTATATTCTTTTCTTTTTCACAGACCATATCAGCACAAGCATTTAAATGTTAGTCACCCAAAACTCCAGATGCTAAGCAATGAAAGTTTATATTCTGCCAGCATATCAGACTCTGTAATGAGTCTGATTTTAGTTTAATTCCTTTCTACTGTTTAGCCATTTGATGAGCTGCAGATGGAAATTTAAGGCAGAGCCATAACATTTCCGATAGCACTTTTTATACTGCTGTATGAATTTGTTGTGCTGTCAATTTAAGGAGTTGAAAATTTTTTCAAGAATGCATTCAGATCTACATTAAGTGCTTTTATCAACTCTAATTTGATATACAACTCTGACTGCCTCTGCTGTTTTTCATCAATTGCAAAGTATGGAGTAGTTTAGCAGTGCAAGACAGCTTAGAATTTCTAGGATTTCTCAGCTAATGCCATAAGTACAACATTATAAATATATAAAATTAAACTTCCATTTAATTTTTTCCTGTGCTTACAAAACACTAGACTGACTTCTTTGAGTTTATCCTTAAACAGGTAAATATGTATTTTGGCAGCCATGAAAAGGATAGGGTATTAGATTAACTAGGGCAATACTTTAGTAAAATTCCATTTGAATGTTATATTTATGTAGGAAGGATTTGGTAAATCAATAAAATGGCTGATTATGTAAGAGTGAAATCAATAAAGTGCTTCAATTGTACAAATACAAGATTAAGTTATTCTTCCCTGTTTTCCTGTTAGTTTTCTGTGTGTGACCTTGGCTGTCTCCTTCCCTCACTTCCTTATATAAAAAGAACAACCCTGACACTTGTCTCCAGCTATTTGGCTTGAAGGGTTTTGAATATGTCCACTGAAAAATGAAGTTCATGTAAACATTATAATATTTGTCAGTTATTTCTCCCATACCATTAAAACCATTCTGAAAAACATTGAGTTGTACATTAGTGTCCTTGACTGATAAGTAGAACTGGGCCTCCGACTTTCTAAGCAGTTTGGATTAATTCTTTTTCCAGTGTTCTGAATGAGAAAAAGTTGTTCCCCACACAAGTGTGCAGGTTCTTTCTATTATTATTTTTTACAGTGAAGTGACTATGTATCTCAGTGAATTTGATGAGGTTTGTCTCTAACCTAAAGTGCCAGCATTCTTGATCTGGAGAGACATTTCTCTCTCCAAAGTGAGATATAGTGTTAATGGAACTTACTAGCGGCATTCTGAAGATTTTATAAATTATGATCATATAGCGAAAATATACTCTCAGCTTTCGACACCTATCATGTTTTCACTAAACCATGTTAAAATAAAGACAGTTTTAAGTTTGCAAAATGCTATTAAAAAGTCTGTCTCAAACATTGGTTTGTTGTTTCTATCATCTTAATACCTACAACTAGGTAGAAAGTTCTTTACAACATTTTAAAATTAAAAAAGTTGTCTGGAAAACCATATTGACTATTTAGCAAAGTATAAGCAGTTGGTTTGTAATTTTGAAGTTAGAGCACCCACTAGAAGATAAATAACACTTTTTTTAAAATAAGAAAAAAAATCAGCATTTCAACTTTTAGCCTTGAAAATACATTTTAATAAATTCTAAAAATAAGTCTTTGCAATTTTATGACATCATGGTCTTACCTACAGTATCACGTACATTATATCAGCATCCCCAAATTAATCTATTTTCTAATAAAAATTTTAGCTTCCTTAGGAGTTTAGAGAGAAACTGATCTTGTATTGATTAATCACATCATGATTTGATGGTGACTTGAAGGACTGTTCTTATCTTTTCTTTTTGATTGAGAGTACAAGAAAATCTGTCTCTATTTTATTTGACTGAATATAATTGAAAGAAGTAGGAAAATGAGAAATATTTAGTTCTTGCCTTCTGATTTTGCATTCCATCTACCAACACGGTCCCTGCTGCTCTACCTCAGTCCTTATCATTATAGGAAAGCTGAAATTAGTATATACCAAGTGAGATATTCATTTTGAAGGCATTTGAAAACCTGGCCCTTATTAAGCTGAAAAGGACAATTTTAATTAATTTATTTTTAATTGAGATTTTATGTGGATAGTCCCATCAGTTATTGCCACTGAAGTGCACCCATCACCAAATCACCCATAGCCCACCACTGTGGTGCATTGTGCTGTCTTCCCTTTGTTCTTACTCCCTTCATATTTTTTTCCCTCACATTCATGGCTGGGACATTTGAATGTTCTGCCATTCAGTGGCTCTGTTGCTTATAGTTTTCTCATCTTTCAGAGCTAATTTATATGAAGTGACTAGTGTTAATGAATTTCACCTGTTTTATGCATGTACTGGTGGTTTACATGCCAGTGACTAAGTGCTTCAGTTTTTTAAAATGTCAAAATTATGAATAAAGATGGAAGATTCAACTGTATTTTATTTATCAAAAATTTGTTTTACCTTAACTTCTTTTCTTTTTCTTGTGAACCATTGTTCTAGCCAGTTTGATGTTATTATCATTTTTTTAGTGGCGTAAAGAAGTGAAAATTGAAATTATTATCTTTTTCAATTAATCTGCAGCTTTTCTAAAAAAGAAAGACAAAAGAGAAGAAATATACAATGGAAGTAATTGAGTAGGACTGTGAAGATGAATGAATTTCATTTCTAGCCCTAACTCCATGTCACTAATCATAACACAACAGAACAATTTACTCTGTTTACAGGAATAGTGTTGTTAACACATAGAACTAATTTTTGCTATCTGGTAATTTGAAATGTGTATAAATTTAGGATAATTTTACTGTAAATAATAACATAACTTTATAACAACTGGAGGAATAAACTTTAAAATAGCCTTTAAGCCCACAATCTGAAGACAGAAAGTTGCAGGTGACCATTCTCAACAACCAAGATCACCCAACCTTTAAACATGTCACTGGTTGATCACAAGACACCCGTCTCAGTAAAAACAACTCTGATTTAAAAGTTAGGAAAATAAGCTCCATATTAGGTTTTCTAGCAAGGAGATTTTGCCCCAGAGTCTAACAAATTGACACTGTCAATCCTCTGTTGGAATTGGGCCATACCCCAATCACTAGCAAAGTGGGATGAAATTATCATGTTGACTAAATTGAATCTTTTTTAAGGAATTTATTTCTATATATACATTTTTTCTTACATCTTGTATACCACATAATTCTCCCACTACCATATCACTGTGACATGAACTGTCACCATGATCTCTTGTTCTCTTCCCTCCCCTGATTTCATCCTCCTTCTCTATCAGTCTCTTTTTTGTATGCTTCACTTCTCTTATCAGATTGCTATTTTTAACTTTTCTTGTTATTTTGTATTGTTTCTCTGTATCCCACATATAAGTGAAACCATCCAGTATTTATCTTTTTCTTTGTGAGTAATTTTGGCTAGCAAAACTTCTTCCAGCTCCATCCATGTTGCTGCAAATGACACAAATTTATCTCTTTTTGATCACTGAATAGTGTTCCATTTGTAAATATACCACAACATTTTGATCCATCCATCTGGACTAAAATGAATCTTTATTCGTGCTTTGGCACTGGGCTGCATCCACCTGTGAGATAAGGGACTTCTACCTGGTACTTGAACATAATAGATTCTTTAAAAAGGAGAAGGATAAACAACCAATAGTAAACACCATAAAAACTGTACAGTGGTGGATGAGTATTATAACTCACCATCTGTTGTTGTAAAGCATTGCATTAAGATCAGTGACAGAAACTGGCAATCATAAGCCCTTATTAAGTGTCAAGTGCTATATTAAATTTTTACATGTGACCTTTTCTCTAATCTTCACCATGAGCCTGTTTTACACATGTCATTTTTAAGTGACACAGCCAGAAGTCAAAGCTAGACTCTATGTTAAATACAAAACAGTGCTACTTCTCATCATTTGCAAGATAAAAATATTGATTAAGTCGATGCAATTGGTAAACCTCAGGTGAGAGAAGTACAGTGGTATATCAAAAAAAGGGGGGGTGGGAGCATACAATTTGAGAGTACCCAAATGAAATAGTCTGTATCTATGCCTCCAGTTTCAGGGGAAAAAAACAAAACAAGCATTTCCTGATGTTTTCTTTCTAATGCACATTCAATGAAATCAAGTCTTTTTTTATTGTTTTTGTAAAAAACTCATTATAAGTAGGTCTGACCCAGATGCCCTAAAACAGATGAATGGTCCAGAAAGCTGTGCTATACGTACACAATGGAATATTATTCATCAATGAAAAAAAGATACGCTTATGTCATTCGCAGCAACATGGATGGAGCTAGAAGGAATCATACTGGCAGATATAAGCTGAAAGAAAAAGAGAAATACTGAATGGTTTCACTAATTTGAGGGGTAAAGGGAAAACAAACAGACAAGAAAAATTTAAAACTAACTTTCAGCAGAATTAAAGCACAGAGCATGAGAGGAGAAGGGGGAACAGGGCTGGAAGGGACACAAAAGATTAAGACAATGGTTCACAGGTGATAAGGTGGTGGAAGAACCCCAGGTTAGATTACAATGGGAAGGAAGGAATTGTAGCCACAAATATAAAAAAAGAAATTAAGAAAAAAGACAAAATACATTAAAAAATTATAAGTAGGTCTGAAACTTAAGTTTTTTATGAATTGTATCCATTGGTCAGTTAAGAGTGGAAAACAAAGGAATGTATTAGGAATATATATTGAAATTACTTGTTGGATGAAATTAACAGAAACAGTATTTGCTCATTTGAATGTCATCCAGCAATTATAGACTAAATGTCTTAACGATTCCCTTAGATATGAAAAAAAATGGCAAATGTTTTCTTGTTTTTAGATATTGCCATTTATGTGAAATATCAAGGTCAAAATTTTTATCTCACCTATTAATTTGAAAGATTTCATCACTGTCTAATGTTACCTATCCATAATCTTTAAAAATAATTTTTTTGGAGATAGCATTGGCTTATGATACTGCATATGATTTAGAGGCTTAGGCTCACACTCTCCAGGTGTATATTACCATAACATACCACCACCAAGACACTAGAATCTTCTACCGTAGTCCATTGTGCCTTTTCTCCAGTTTGTTCCCTCCTTTTCCCCACCCCTCCATTCGCCTCAATTGTGTAGTCAGATTTCTAGGGCTTGTAACTGGTTTGGTTTCTCTGACCCTTTGTTTTCTTACTCTATATTCCACATGTAAGTGACACTGTTCATTATTTGGTGTTCTCCTTCTGACTTATTTTACTTAGCATAACCCCCTCCAGTTCCATTCATGGTGTGGTCAATGCTTGAGTTTATCTTTTTTGATAACCTAATGGTTTTCCATTGTGTATATATTACGACATCTTCCTACCCTACTCATTGTCTAGGAAGTTTGTTTCCATAACTTTGCTATTGTAAATAGAGATGCAGTAACCATAAAAGTTCATAGATCCCTTTGATTAGTGTTTTTCACTTTTCTGAAAGATAGCTGGGAATGGAATTGATGGATTGTGTGGTAGGTCTATTCTTAATGTTTTAAGAACTCTCCATACTATTTTTCATAAGGCACTGGACTAGTCTACATTCCTGCCAAACTGTGTACAAGGGTTTTTCTCTACAGCTTCACCAAAACTTGTTGTTTCTTATCTTTTTGAAATGGACCGCTTCCACAGATTTTCTAAGAAAGGTCTTGCAATAATCTAAGAACAATAGTACTTATGAAATAAACTAAGAAGAAAGCTAGCATTTATGAAAGACATCATTAAGTTTCAGTCACAATGTAAAACACCAGCTTATTTATACTCAGCAAATTCCAATGCACAGATGAAAAGTGTAACTTTAAAAAAGCAAAAAACAAGTGGATCTCCCACAAAAGAAGTATCTGTAAATACTGACATCTAGGTTCTAATATATTTCTGGCTCCAGCGAATGGCTTCTTGTTGAATCCCTGCAGGAACCATTTCCGAGATCCTTCTCCTGTGTTCATTCCCCATTAACACATCTGAAAGAGCCTGGCACTCCCTTTCTCAACCTCCAGTGCACAGTTGCCACTGCAATCTGGAATACATTCTTCTTCCTGAAAATGGAAAAATGCATCTTTTGCCACTCTTACTGACTTCGATATACTTTATAGACACTGTTAAATTAATGGTTCTGCACAGTTTGTAAAAGCAAAAGGAGAAAATTAATTCTAGTACCCCAAGAAGACTTTTAACTGAACATGAGCCAAATGCTTGCTCGTAAGAAGAGGATTATCTTGTGAAAAAAGCCTTCCTAAATCAATAATTACAATAAAATATGACTCATATATTTCAACCCTTGAATGATAGGCTGTGCATGTGAGTAAGAATTGCTACTGTTGCTACATAAATACTCTTTATTGACCACAAGGCCTGATTTTCCTATTGTGTCCCTGTACTGCTAATAATCACATACAAAACTGAATCTTTTTCTCACTAGTCTGGTTAATCTATGACTTCATTTCTGTCCTTCAGGTCCCTTATTGTGTTCCATTCCCTCATTTTAAGTGTTGAGTTTCACAATCAGTCAGTCCCAGTCAAGAAACTGGGGTCCTTTTAAACCCTTCTTTGTTGCTCTCCCCAATGACATCTGCCACATAGGTCTTTATCACTGTCACTTCTGTCAATGCTTGTCAGTGGTTCCAGGCCTTCATTCCATCCCATCTGAAGCATTCAAAACTCCCCTTTGATGGCCTTTCTGTTGCCACTGCCTTTCCAGGAAACCTGGTCCTTGTCATAGCTTTGTGCATTGATCTTCTCCTTGGCTCTTGTAATTGTGTGTCCACACTGAGAGTGACCTTTCCATTGGCAGGAATTGCATAACAAATGCATTTGATGTCTATGGTTGCGAACACACTGAATTATTTATTAAAATGTCATTATGAATTTAAAGTCATCTGGATTAATTTTATTGACCATAGATTTAGGTAAGCTTAAGATTTCTTTGGAATGCAAAAATAGAATCAATTCTGACCCATAGTTTATAGTCAGAGTTATGGGTCAGGGATAGGATGGGAGTATTGTTGTAATGCTTGAAATACAATATAAGATAAAAGGAGTAAACATATTTGCCAGTATATCTACATGCTGATGAGATTTTAAAACCCTGAATGTGACAGGCATGATGCAGTAATTAAGGAAAAACTTGCCTCAAATTAAGAGATCAAAAGCTAAGTATAAATATCTGGTTGATATATTAAATGAGCTCAGGCAGAAAATCTAACTACTCATGAAGTGTACACACTCCAATGATGGAAGACCCACTCAACAATTCTCAAGTGTCCCATATATACAAAATAACAGCCATCAAACTGGCCCAGTGAGCTCATTAAATATCATATTGTTCTACCAGACAAGGCCCTTGTTTTAGGGAGTGACTAAGAGACTGTCACTTCTTGGACCAGGAGAATGAAAATGTTCTTTGGATTCTGGGAAAAAGAGATAAATTGTTGATACTGTTCTTAGGATGTCCTTCCCCCATTTCAGTCTGCATTTTATTAGGATGTGTTTCATGCAATGACTACTAGCTTGATTTATCCAACCCATTGTTTCAGTCAAGTTTCTGCTACTGATCCTCTCAAGGGAGCAGTTAAACTATTCTTTATGATCAATGTTAAGTTAATGCCAAAGCTTTGCCCATGCCTTGTGGTGGTGAGGGTGGGAAAACCATGCTGTCTGCACAGCACTTGAGTTGCAGTCTCCAGCCCTTTCACTTGAATTGGAAAATGAACCAATTTGTGAAGAACACCAGGCGCATCCTCCCATTTGAGTTTTTTGCTTTGATTTTTGTCTTGTTGAAAACAAAAGTGAATCATATTCTTCACTGAGCCCTGCCTCCAAGTGAAATGATGCAACTCTGGTCACGTGGCACAGAGAAGAAAGACCCATTATGCAAACCTAGTTCTTCATTGTGTCCCAGGGTAAGGAGAGGTTCCACACACACAGAGGAAAGCAACATAAAACTCTGGCTTTTACCTGTGGATCCTTCTCTACATGAAGGAGCCACCATGTTTTACTTTGTTTTTGGCTCTTTTTTATTTGTCTTTTCACTGGATTCATTCATGTTGATTGCAGCATAAAATATAGGAAGAACTTATTTGAGCTTGTTTAATTTATTTTTGACTATTCTGAATAAGAAGTTTTCCAAATGATTTGGGTTATGAGTATGGCTTTGCCTCAGTTACTTTCTTTATAATCTTGAACAAGTTCTCAAACTCTTATTTTCTAAAAAAGTTTATATATCTCACATGTTCTGGTATGAATAAAGAAAATTTGCCTATTAATGCCTCCACAAAACCATGACAATTAAATGAGTTCCTGTTTATGATTTGTTTAACATACAACCTCACTATTGTAATTGTATGGTAAATGTTATTATTAATTTTTATCCAGTTAAATAATTTAAAAGATTAAATTCCTTTATGAGTTAATACTTGTATTTTCCAAGACAATATAACCAGGAACCAGAGTCCCAGAGTATCTTTGTGACTATCTTCTTGCCTTGCCAACCTTTACTGCACCCTACAGTGGACATTTTGTATCTGAAACTTATGTATCTGAAACTTCAGAAAATAACCCATCTGAAATGCACAAGACTAATTCACAATTGTGTAGCATGACATATAGAAAGTATCAATATATGCTACAGTTGTACCATTTTGTACAAATGTCACATGAATTAAACCTCAAAAAACCTTTTGGTTTGTTTTTTAACCTGGGCCAAATTCTTCTCTCAGGTATGAGTTCAGGTATCAGGTTGAAGTCTTCTCTGACTCCTCCAGTTTCCTACCCTTTCCACATAACTTCCATTGTAGCAACAAGGAAAGTGTAATTGTACTTTTCCTGTTTCTATCACTCTTGGGCTAAGAACCTACTGTTTTTCATTGTTATATTCCCAGTATTTTTCAGGGCACTGATGCCTCTGTTAATAAACTATAAAATGTTGAGAGTGAATAAAATTACCTGCGTTCAGGGGGCTTAAGGCTAAATTTAACTAGTATGTATTCCATCCGTGGATTGAATTCCAGCAAGCAATAACTAATGTTTTGTTTGGGGGGACTTTACTAGCCTTTACTTCAAATAAGTAATCAGCATTTAATTTCAACTATAAAATCCCTTTCCTTTTGTGACCCTTATCTGTTTTTTTTGAGTGGATTCAGCAAGTTAAACTATATCATTTTGTTCTCAGAACCCTGGACATATTTCTTTGTAGTCAACTTCAGAAAATATTCCTGTGACAGGGTTTTTTTGTTTAATTAGTCAAATATTGTCAAAGATTGCTCTTTGTAAGAAGGTTAACTTACTCATATTTGTCTAAATGTCCTTTAAGTTATATGGATTTAATTTAATCTTACTTTTCAACCTTGCAGTCAGTTTTGCCAAATTGAAAGAAAACCATTCTCAGTGAAATATACTGAGCTAATTTAATTCCTTACTGATTTTTTCCATGTGAAGGATGGTGCTGTTTAATATTTATTTATTTGGAGAAACTGATTACCTTAAGACAAAAAAAAGTTCTGAAATTGAGCTTGAAGATTTCATCATGTCTGTTAAGGTGAATATACTCAAAGTAGCAACCCAAATTGGTCATGCCTTAATAAACTTCAGAAAATGCTTGTGAGTGAATCAACAACCCTCCCTTTCCATTCTTATAAATCATTAAATGCTTAGTTGTATAGGGCACTGTGGTAGGTAAAATACACTGTGATTTAGCAAGCTCAACTTTTGCCTTCTAAAGGATTCACAATGACAACCTGCCTCAATGGAAGAGGAGACTTTTAGGAAGTTATAGAGATACCAAAATTGCTGATTAAATAAAAAAATTCTCACTGTAACAGAGATTATGATTGGACTTGGGGATACTGACATAAGTCATCCTCCAGAGTAGGAAGTGATTCATTCTTTTAAGTGTGAAGGAAGAGACTGAGGCTTAGTTCCAGGAGACTGTGACACTTGAACTTGGTGAATGCTACAAAAAAAAAAGAGGGAAAGGGCAGAGGAAAGAGAATAAACAAATGCATAGAGATAGGAAGTCACCTGTTCAGGCAGTGGCAACTGTATCCAAAGTCCCTGAAGAAGAATGACAGATGGTATGCAGTTGAGGTAAAACATGGAAGATTGAAGAAATTGCTGAAAGAGCTGGGCTTTATCCTTAAAATATTGGAGTTTATAAACAGGAAACAACAAGCTAATCTTGGACTCTTGGCTAAAAATGGAGACAGGAGAATTACTACCATAATAACCTATAAAAACATGACAAGGACTCAAAGTAAGGTAGTAGTAGAGATGATGGCAGGGAGGAAAGAGCTTAAGCAACTTGTCTGAGACAGAATTACAGGATTAGGTATCTTCCCTTCATCTAATCTTTGCTTTATTTTAGATAAGTATGCAATGTTATGTAGCTCCTGCAAGCTGCTGACTAAATAATACAGAAACAATTACCTGAGGAAGTGTTTCAGAATTATAGGTTGTGTATATGCATACAATTGTATGTTGTGTTGAGACTAAAAGGTGATGGTAAAGTTATCTCTTCACAAGACTCATTTGTTTACTGTACCAAAATAACACAAAGCTGCCTGTGTTGAATTTGTTTTATGGTTGTTCCCAGCTAACAGATTAACAGGAGATTTGTGTTTTTAAGTGTTTGTTTTCCAATAAAATATAAATGTCAATGACCAAATGACCTTACACCATTTAAATATAAAATACAAATCTAATGAATGTATAACTTGCTAGATTTTGGGAGAGAATAGTTTTGGGTATCAATTCATCTAAGTTGTTTAGCTAATTTTCATATATGTGTCTCTGGAAATGTGGTATAAGTTTCATAGAAAACCAATGTATCATATAAGTATATTTCATCTCAAAGGTGTCATTTCTTAAGAAAAAACTTCAAGACAGTGTATGTTGCTTTTTATTGTATTCATAGCCTTATATGGTTTGATTATATTATGACAGATTGGTATTGCCAGTTGTTTCACTTTTTTTTCAGGAGAGCGGTGTGCTTTCCAGGACCACATTTACTTGCATAAATCCCTTTTGGAGAAAAATTTTCCTGGTCTTAGCTGACTTGATGATGACATTTTTTTCTGTTTTATGCCAATTCAAACTCTAACCCATTAGGCTAGTTGAATCAGAGTCTCCTAAAGAACTCCTCCCTTGCCTTCCATCAGGACACTTCTGGAAGTTGTATTAACTTTTAGGACTGCCAGAGTGTAAGAGTAAATACTTCAGAGTGCCATGGAGTACTTGAGTAACAATTAATAAGCAATGACACATGATATGTCAGTATGTGAGAAAGTAGGGCACACACACACCTGACTTATCATAATAAAACAACAGGTTATTTAAACCTCACACCTGTGCTATCTGTGTGCTCTCATTCCTCTGAATAAACATTGTGAAATAAAAGACCTCAAAATTAATTTATAATTCTATGTCTACCACATACAATTTTTCAGGAAGACATATGAACAAGCACTAAAATAGACACTTAGAATGAGGGTTATTTGAGTAGATAACTCTATAACTGCAGTTGAAAACTCAAACTGAGAGATTTTGCAGGAATAAAACTCCACTCATATGGACCCATATTTAAATATTCCTAATCCCTTTTTTGATTTGGGAATTCAAAATGATGGCAGTCTATGAAGGAATTGGGTGAAGAAAATAACCGTTTGCCTTTTATTTGGCTAAGGGAGTTTTTGTGGTAAAAGAGGCTTTTTTAAAAGGTCTTTGAAAGAGAAGATGGGTTGGCAGGATGGGAAGGAAAAGGCATGGCAAGCAGGAAGTGTGTAGTTGAGAGTGAGAGAAGCCAAGAAAGGGAGTGGTAAGATGACTGGCAGAGCAGATCACGGGAATTCTAAAAAAAAAACTACCTACCTGAATGAATGAAAAAGAAACTCACCAAAAATTCATGAGCCCATTTTTCAGTTTAATTTGGGGCTTAAATGTTATCCATTTCCTCAAGTGTCCAAATCCTAAAATTACCCTTGAGTTTCCAAAGGGATATAGACCTAAAGTATGTGCACATAATGAAAATTATTTCACCGTGGCAATTGTACATTTGATCTACCTGTGTAGCTAGTGCAACTATTCAATTTTTCACACAATTTTACCAAGTAAATGTGGTTTTAAAATATGTTGCACCAAACACTGCCATAGAAGTCAGGATGAGCTGTAAAGAAATACGAGGTAGTTACCTTCAAAGAGGCAGGTGGGTTGGCAGTTCATAAGATATTTAGTAAGAATGAGTGACAGTACAGGAGCGATCAGAAATGGATGTATAATTAGTTCAAAGCGGATGCTATATATGACAATGCTAAGGAGTATTAAATTGTTTGAAAAAATCTGTTCCCTAGTCAGTATTAAATCTTTGGTTTTATATGGATTTGAGTACCATGTGGAAGCTTTTAATGTCAGAGAAATCTGTGTTTTTGTTTCTCAACTTCAAGGAGGCAATCCCCTGAACTAGCATTGCTATTGTTTCTTTTATTGGGGTATGATCTGAGAAAAGTTAACTTTAGTTATTTAGTTGTAGAATGGAGTCTAAAGGTAACCATCTTTCAGTCTCATCCCGCCTGCTAAATTTTGAAGTAATTAATAGAGGTTTGTTTATTGAATCAGTCAGTATTGGATCACTAATTTGTGAACATACATGACTACAGGTACTTGCTAATTCATGAATACCCACACTGTGGTTTTTCTTAACAGCTTTTTGTTTACAAAAAAATATTTCCTTTATGTCTAAATTTCATAAAGCAGTAACTGATCTAGAGAACAACATGTGAAATAGTAATTCAAGACACATGCAATTTTAAATTTTTTAGTAGCCAGTCACATTAAACAGAGCTAAAAAATTCTGAAATTAATTTTGATTTTTTTAACCTAACCTAGTACATCTATAGCATTATCACTGTGATCTATAATCAGAATAATTTTTTTGACACTAGGTCTCGCTTTGTTGCGCATTCAACCGCAGGCTCATGTTGCCCAGGATACCATGGACTTAAGCGATCCCCAACCTCAGTCTCTCAGGTAGCTAGGATTACAGGCATGTACCACCATGCCCAGCTATTTTTTGAGACTAGGTCTTGCTATGTTGCCCCGTATAATCAACATAAAATTATTAGTGAAAAATTTTACATGCTTTCCAAGGGGAATAATTCTTCAAAAACCACTGTATACTTTACACTATTAACACATGCCTCCATTTGGACACCAAATTGAGAGAAAATATGTGATTTCTTCTTGATTTCATAAAACTTTTGGTTGAAAAAAGGATTGCCTGAGAAAGAGACTTCTGTGGTAATGAAAAACTATATATATTATAGAGTTCTGTGCCTTCTCCTTGCACCTTTATGGCACTTGTAAGGTAAAATTTAACCTGACAGAAAAACAACCATTATAGCCCCCAAATAGTGATGCTCTTACTATACACATCCCTATGTTTATATTTATCTTTTGGAAAGTTCTCTTTTGCTTCTAAATAAAACCGGTCAGGATGATTCATAAGCATTGGTAGCAGTGGAGTGGGGTATTAAGCTGAATGGTTCCTAACATCAATATAATTTTTCTTTAGCACTGTTGGATCCTACCTGCATTCTTAACAATCAGTCAAAACCAATAAGTTCTATTTACTTGAGCTTCCAGCATTAATTACTTCACCAGTATTTACATATTTTATAATAAAGCCTAATGTTTTCAAGATCAGTCAGAACTTACAAATTTGGAAATCTTTGCTTAGGGGGATTTGTTATATGCAGATAATAGTTTTAACTCTCACTCAAATTACCCTACCTAAATGCCAAATAGATTGATCAAAAGTGAGTTCCTACTTTTAGATGAAAATATAAACACCCTTAAGAAGTTTGCACCCTTTACTATTGGCACACTTTGAACACATCTTGAACACTCACACCCTTTTCTTAAAATTTTGAACAACTTTTCAAAAATGTCCTTTATGACTACTTAGAGCTTCTGGGAGATTTATCTTAAACTAAGTGGCATTGCCTTGCTATCACTGTCATTAATTATGTGAAAAATTTTTGGTTTTTTGCATACAGTTCACTTAAAGTTTTAAAACTAAACATGTTTGAATTGTGTGTAAGTAAAAACTAGGCTTACAGTGAGAAGTTGTGTTACTCTAAATATAAAATATTTGAGTTCTGTGACATCTATTGGGGCAGAGAAGAGAAACATCTGAAATTGTTTAAGAAACCCATTATGGACAGCATAGGAAGATACCAAGTTTTATTGTTTACTTTCTGGTTCTTCATGCTGTTTTGTGTTTAGTTGTGAGGTTACCAACTTAGTAACTGTTCAAAATAGCAACTACTGTGTCTCCTGTCACAGGAGACAGTTTACTGAATCCTCAATCATCATTTATTATTAAATATCCCCAGGGACCAGAGTGGCTTCCAAACCTGGCTGCACCTTAGAATCACTGTAGTGTGTTTAGGAATCACAGATTCTAGTCCCGCCAGAAGTAGAGGTTCTGTAAGTTTCCTTGAGGCCCTGGAATATGACATTTTTATTGAACTCTCCCATTTAGAATGAGGGCCTTTCCTCACAAGATAAATAGGCCAAGCTCCCAACATAGCATCAGTGTAGTAGTCTTCCAAAATAGTGTAGCTAAATGACTGTTCACCAAGAAAGGTCCAATTAGGGATTAAATTTACAGTCATAGAGCTAAGAAAAATTTTAAATTGACTGTAGAAGTCATCAAAGAAAACTTTTTGGAAAAAATATTTATAGCATTTCTAACACTTTAAGTCTTTTTACTTCTCATTCACATAGAATCCCTTCTTGTTTTCCTCTCCAAGGTTGGAGTTAAGTGCAACTGGTAATTTCTGAGAGAATGGATGATATTTGGAGGATTAAAATGAGCCTCTGTATAAGGTCAGACAATCTGTGGCTAATAAGGATTGCACACCTGTTGGTGAAACACTGCTTCAACAGTGGCTGGGTTCCAGAGGTACTCTGTGCCAAACCAAACCAGCATTTTCCAGGAGACCTTCCTGGTAAACATTTTCAGGTTGTACTTGTTTATTGCATATGTCCTTAGGTAGTGACATGTTGACAAGTGTGGCATACAACTGGAAGTTTGTTTGATAATTATTGCCTCAGAACACAATGACACATTGTCTTTTAAGGATTCTCTGCCCTTGTTATGGTTTCCACAGGGAAGAGGTAAGGCTGCAGGTAATGTTTGCTTAAGCTGTACTTAATTTGGTTCCTAACTTAAGATAGCCTTGGAGGTTCTTTATTTTGGAATGATATGTTAAAACAAGTGAATCAATATATTCTGTATTATGTCTTATGTCATGGAAAAATAGTGAAAAGATGTCATCCTTCTGGCTGTAGCATCTATTGTTGATTGCCATATTTCTGTGATAATTTTTTAACCCTTATATATACTAAAATTCTAGAAAGACTAATATGGTGGTTATGCAAATAAAATGTATTCATTTTGTTACTTAATATTTAATTACCCATTATTACTTAATATTTCATTAAAAATATTAGTTCAAAAACTCTGTGACAAATGTTTAATTCATAAGTCCGATAATGAGAAAAGAACTCTTCAACTTAAGTTTCTTGTCACTTTAGGGTTTCATTTATATCAGTGGTGTTACAAGATGATCATTCTAAATGTTGGTTTTTTTTTTCTTCAAGCTGGAAGAAATTTCTAAGTTGATATCTAAAAGATACTTCTTATTCCCATAATATTCATTGGTTGACTACATTAAGGTAGGGAACTAGCAAGGTATGGTTAATGAGAGTGGTTGTATGCCTTTTAACCTTCGTAATAATAAAGTAGCTATCAGTTGGCCTGTAGCCTAAAAAAGGTTGAAGGAATGAGGGAAACTGAACCCACTCAGGAACTTCCTGGTAATTGTGAAGGTAGAGGAACTGAGTTTGAACTTTCATTCGCACTTTCATTCACTGTCATATCACCAGACCACACAGAAACAGAAAGGAAATTTTTATGAATATTAGATTAGCTGTTAAAGAAATAAAAAAATTAACTCTCAAGTCATCATCCAATTAATAGTCAAGGGCTTATTATGGAACTATCAATTAAACATGCCCACAATTCAGTTTACTTATTAAATTTAGATTGCTTTAATGTAGTTTAAAATGCATGACATTTATTTAGCATCATTGGAGAACAAATCTCTTGAATAAATTGCTCCAGCCCTTAAAATGGTAAAACTTTTAAATTTAAAAATTTTAAATAGATTACTTTTAAATTGTGCTTTACTGTTGTTCTTGATATCTCTGTGGTATAATATACTATCATGATTTATTAAATGTTAATGGCTATCTTCATTTATACTGAATTATCCCTAGGTTGCTGTCCTTTATAAGTTGAATATCTGTTTTTTGTTGTTGTTTTCTGTTGTTGTTGTTGTTGTTTTTAATCAACTAACAGGTATTCACTGACAGTATGCCTGACATTAGAACATTCATCTATCCATGATGTATTGTTTTTAATCTAACCTAAGTTAAAGGGAAACAAGATTGTTAGAATGAAGTCTAACAAGGAAGAAACATGCTGAGTGAAGATGATTAGGCAAGGTTGGAACGCTTAATAACAATGACTCTGAGCTTTAATAATGAACTTGGTTTCTTCTGTTTTGACCAGGAGACCTTCTATTATTCACTAATTCAACTTTTACTAGGCCCTAGATATCCAGAGATAAGAATGATGTGGTTCCTACCCTTAGGGAGCTCCTTAAGCCAGCGATGACCAGACTGCTACCAGGCAAAAAAAGAGGTGGTGTGTGTATGTGTGTGTGTGGGGGGGGGGGGAGAATGTAAAATTTCTAGAGAAAAAGTAGATTATTGGGGAGCTACTTTTAAATACATACAAAGACAAATCTCTATGATTACCACTGTTTGAAAGTACTGGAGTAGAAATCAATCACTCTAATGACTCTGAAGTCTGACAAACTTATATTTGAATGACTTCTGCCCATCTGTTTTAAATTCCGTTCATAGGTTCTAAATGGAGGGTGCTAATGCCTATCTTACTTGAATGCTGTGAGGACTAAATGAAACAATATAGAGAATGCCTAACCAAGTACCTGAATTATATTAGATATTCCACAAATGTTAATTCTTTTTTTTTCCACTTTTTTTCTTGTCCGCCCTTAAATGTTATTTGATAATTGATATCTCTAGAAAAAGTGAAAAAGAAAGTGATAAAATGCTCTAGTTTCAAGTTTCTATGAGTCTGTTTCAAATAATGTTCCTTTATTTGAATGACAGTCATGTCAATTGAAAGCCTGGTCTAAAAATAGCACTAGTTACGTGAATTTGACAAAGTACAAATTTTCAATGATGTTTTTATTCCCATTTAGATATAAGAAAAAAGGAGCATTGAAAACAATCTTTATGACTGATAACAGATACCTCCACAGCCACACTGTTGTATTATAGTTATTTTGGCACCTTTTAGTGAAACACAAACCAAATGCCATGCATGTACCTCAGTCAGCTCTTTTAAAAAGACATTATCAAATGCCTGAATATACAAGACAGG
The DNA here is from genome assembly GCA_004024945.1 of Uropsilus gracilis. Lineage (NCBI taxonomy): Eukaryota > Metazoa > Chordata > Mammalia > Eulipotyphla > Talpidae > Uropsilus > Uropsilus gracilis. The sequence goes on from PVHY01001655.1 coordinate 103,762, forward strand.
GTAGTTCCAGGTAACATTTCTGCTGGAATTTACCTTGCCTGTCTCACGTTAGGTGTTCATTTTGCTAAATTGGACATTTTTTTACTTCCTGGGAAATGTTTAAGTTCATCAGTCAATTCTCCATACCATACTGTTTTGTAATTCAGACCTAGATTGCTAGAGAAAAACCTACAATTACCGTAAGTCAATCAAGAATTGGAAATTACTTGGGGTTTATGCTCTTCACAGTTGTGTTCATGAAAAACTAGATTTCATTGACCCTCATAAAATTCTTCTGTCAGAAATAATGCTCATCAGAAGATGAGTTGGTTCCACTTTTATTTCATTTTTAAGTAATTAATTAGTAGTTTCATTCTTCATTCTCACTTGCTTGTACCTGTTTTCCTAGCAGAGCCCTTAACCTTTACCAATACCGAGTCCTTCATCATCTTATAAATTAAAATTTTAACAAGTCCATTTAGGCTTATATCTTTTAAAACAATATAATCATAGGGGGGAAAAAAGCAGTCACTTTTCTTTACTCATCATGCCAACAGCTGTTCAAAAGTTTCATTTTCCTTCAGGGTGTTTGGTTTCTCACTAACTCTTGACTTTGAATAGGAATTCTCTGCTATTAGTTTTGTCTGTAAGAATTTAAGCTTTTGTACTTGTGGCCAAGAGTCCCTAGTCCCCAAAGCAAGGGCTTATCACTTACCCTGCATTATCTTTGCTCTTACATTTCTGCTGTCACAGGAACACATCACCAGCGTGTTCAGCCTGGGGTAGCGCATGTGTTTGGTATGCGTGGACTGTTGATGATGAGTTGTGTGGGTCGGGCTCATGTTCCTGGAGTGCTTTGAGCAGCTTTACTAATCTGTCAGCATAGTATGTTCTTGTGGATAAATATAGACATACGGGCACTGTGAGAGTTGTAGGTCACCGTCTTAACTGTGCAGCTAAAAATTGTCCCATTGGTATGAACAGTCCGCCCTGGACGGAAGGCCTGTTTTAGTTTGTCTGCTACTGTAGGTCTGTAGCACCTGACTAAAAATACACCGTGGGCCAAAAAATCCCACTTGTGTCCGAGACACTTACGGTGGCAGTGAGCTACAGGATCATGGAGTCCATCATTATGTTTTTCTACTTTGGAACATAGTCGGTATAGCAGTCCCAGACTGTTAGTTTGGGCTCCTTGTCAGACTCATGGAGATTACAACAGCTTGTTGGAGACGATCCTGTGTGATCAGCTTCATAAAAGGGCTGGGTAGGTATGAAAGACTGTTCATGTGTGCAGTGGCTAGTTGGTTATTAAATGTTGTGTGTAGGGAGGATTCGCCTAAGGGTTTCAGTGGATGGAAGTAGGGTGCTTCATCTGCATGCCAGGATTTATTTATAAAGTCACTGTTCAGAGACAGGAGTGGTGCCTTTTAGGTTTTCTGTTTGAGATTGAAGTAATTTGGAGGTAAGATTTGATAGTTTCTGTTTATGAGTCTCTGAAACAACAAACCATGATGTAATGGAATTTTTCTGTGCCCTGAAGTTTCACTAGAAGATTCAGTATGAGTATCTGTGCTGTACAATGTTTCATCCATAAAGGTAGTTAGTGTATTTTTGGAAAATAATGCTATCATATTTAATAGTACAGCCAAACTAGGATTTATGCTTGATTTCTTCTAAATAATAATATAAATGCACTTGTTTTGTTTTAAAAGTTGAAATAGGCCCAAAACTTTTTTCTTTGTTTTTGGGTTAGCCTCCAGCATTTAAAAAATAGGTTTTCCCTGTTTTGTTTATGAATTAAAAAACAGGATACCATTTGTTAGTCCACAATAAATGGGCCCAGATTACAGGTTGCTGCTTTTCCTTTATCAGAGAATAGCCTGATTACATTCTTTCTAGCATAACCTTATAAGTACTATTGTACAAGAGTTCAGAAAAACTAATGAAAGGAAACTTCCATGACACAGGGCTAATTATGTGCATCTTAGCTATTGACTGTTTTATTAATGAATGTTGGAAAATTAATTTATAAATAAAAGGAACAACATACTGCTTTAGCAAAAGAAATACTTTATTGATTAATGATTTTGGAGATTCACTTATTTGTTAATTCTACTACACTATCTCTAATGAAGCTATTGGATATTACATAATACCATTCTGTTTCCAGGAATAAAATAAAATATGTATTAGTTACTAATTTGCCCCTTACTTTGTAGATTGCAGTATATTAAGGAATTTTTTCCCCTCATGAGATTTTTATTTTAATATATAGCCAGCTTACAAGTTAAGTAACTAAACTTAGAAGGTTCATCTATTTGGAAAATGCTTAATGGAACCTATGTGAAATATTTAACATTTTTGTTGTTTGATGTCTATTGGAAATGTTACTGACCCTTGTTATGTTTCCACTGAGCAAACCGCTTCTAGGTCTGGTAACTATCTTGACTCTTTTTTTATTCCCTGCCTTTCTTGCTCTGGTATATTAACTCATCTTTTATAAGGGGATTGGTAACAATAAATATATTTCTGTGGATTGGTAGATTTATCACCATATTAGGCTATAAACTTCAGGTGTGCATGTAACAAGTGAATTTTACATAGTCATTGAACATTTCCAGAATTTAATAAAAATCAAAGTCTTAATTTTGAACAGGCATCTGAATAAATATGCAAACATGAGTCAGGCATCTGAATAAATATGCAAACATGATAATATTTATAATAATATTATCATGTTGACAAAAAATAACCATTATTTAGTTAATTTATTTATTTTCCTGCGTTTCTAGTGTGTACCCTGCACTATAGATGCTGAAAATATATATCATGTTTTACCATGTCTATGATACAAGTGCATGGCCTCTATGGTATATATATATATATATATATATATATATATATATATATATATATATATATTTAACTGTGTATATATATGTGTGTGTGTATTTTATAATGAAATTCATATTGTGGTATGTGTTTGCCTGTGTGTATATATATTACTTTATAATATATTAACAAAGACATGTTAGGACTGGACTCTTAAGTCATTCCCTTTATCTCATAATATCCTGAGAGATAGAGAAGGGAAATAGCGAAAACTTTGGTTTGTGACTTTTTTATTTTTTCACATGTGGCAGCTCCTGACCCTGCTCCCTGGTGGCAGTCCCCATACCTCCTGTCTACACTGTCCTCATTGTCCCTTTAGGCTATATGCCTGTGTAATGTGTCCACTAATGCAGTTACAACAGCTTCTTCTTAAAAGCTATTCTGTTGCCCTTGCTATTTGGCTTAAACATGGTTCCAATGAAATAGCTCAAAAAACCAGTTTTCTTATTTTTGGTAGACCTTGGGCTAGCAGTCAGGTAAGGATCGACAAATAACAACTGCTCCCACAATTTCTAGTGCTTTTTTGACCATAATCTGTAGTAAGAAATGCATTTTCCTTGTAGCTAAGAGCATATACATTCATATGTATCTGTAGAAATGGACAAAGACTAAAAACAAAAGTTTCATAAAACAGTGCTTTATTCTTACTATGCCATCACTCTGCTATTTTTCTCTTCTGAACTTTTCTATTCAATTCATTGAAATCACACTGGTCAGCACCCACTAAATTGGTTTCATTGAGTAGTAGGGCATAACCTGTACTTTGACAAAATCTGCTGTGAAGATTTCATAAGCCAGGCATTCTAACACACCATTTGTCAGGTTCTCTACTGAAATGACACGCTGTCATTTGTGATATAATATTCTGCTTCTGGGCATATTGGTATGCTATTTGTCAGTGTCCTGCTTGGTTACAGAAATAGTTCTTTCATTGGACTTCACATGTATCTTGGGTTGAATGTAGGTTTTCCAAGCTGGAGATAATTCATAATCCTATATGTCTTACTCCATAATGCAACAAAGACTTTCTGAGTACTCGGTACTGAACTAGAAGGTGAGGATGCAAGGTGAATAAAACAAATGCCTTGCCCTTGTTGCACTTACCTGTAGTGAGGAAGTCAAAGAGGAAAAAAAAAATTATACATCATGATTTATCAAGAGATGGCCAGTCTCGGAATAAGGATAAAGCTGGATGAAGGAGACAGGCTGTCAGAAGAGCAGTGTATGTCAGAAGAGCAGTGTGTCCAGGAGTGGCTGACTAGAATAGCCTTGAATAGAATTGAAAGGAAAAAAAGTGAGAAAAAAAGCAATGAGATCCTCTTTTTTCCTTGCTTACATAATTTCTATGACTCTGATGTCCCACTGACGTCTGCCTTGATGCCTACTCAAACTGTATCTACCATCAATTATTTCTAGGTCTTAGTTTGTGTCACCATCACATAGAATTCTGCCTTGCCCCCCAAATCACAATATGTCTCCTCTGTTTCTCTCTTGTCACAACCTTCATAGCAGTTTCCATTTTGCAAATGCATATCTGGTTCTGTTTAATGCCTGCTCCTCTGCATACTACCAGCTTTGTGAGATAGAAGTAATTCCTGGGTTTTCCAAGAGCTAGCACAATACTTGAAGCAGAGTGGGCCTTTAATGAATATTTGATGACTGGATAAATGAACAAAATTAAAGAACGCTCTCTTAATTCATGCACTCTCTCATTGCCATTAACCTGAACTTCCTAGGGGCATTGTGTGGATGAATTTACTAGATTTTTAAAACTCTATCAAGTTGGCTATTTAAATTTAAATTTGTATTCCCCCGCAGAACTTTATAGAATACCTTATGAATGTGAAAGCTTCAATGAAAATTTGTTAGTGAATTGGTTGTCTCATATATAGTCTTCTAGGACAAACAAAGTATTTCTGAAAGGATACCACTATATTGTAACATAGGCATGATGCAGGATGCTTATATCTATAAGCCCCACCTGCCTTTAAACCTTGCTCTGTGTTGTGAATATAAATGCTCCAAGATCCACACCATTCAGTCCTACCTATTCAGTTAATGTCTAAGAGCGTGTTTTGAGTTCAGATTTTAGTGAACACTCAAATTTTTTATGTGATTGAAACTGAATTATAGGTGATACTTGATTTTTCATTATAAAATGTTTCATTGAGACTCTAAGATAACATTCTTCCATTATTGCCATTGTCAGATGCAAAAAACTTTTTACAGATGAACCCTTTCTCTTAAAAATGTTTCATTATTCAAATTTTCAGGCAAATGAAAAGAGAAAGAATAATATAATAGACAAGATATTTTTATTATGCAGATAGAACAGCTATCAAGAATTAGTCATTTTGCTTCCTTTTTGTGTTTTTTTCTTGATTAAAGTATTTTGAATCAAATATAGGTCCATTTCATTGAAGCCCATTAATCTAATCTGTATGTAGTCTAGAAAATATGAACATTTTCTTACCTACCCACAATGTTATTACCATACTTTACAAAATTAACTTAAGTTTTTTAATATCATTTAATACCCAGTCTATATTCAAATTGCTTTATCAGTTTTTAAATGTGTTTTTAATTGCAAGTTTTTTATAAACACATCTGGTTCGATTAACAAAATTCAAAGCCGTGGTCTTTTAAGAGGTGGTTTGCTCAAATCAATAGTTAAACAATATCCATACATTATGTTCTGTCTACTAAGTCTACTTTAGTTGTCCTGCCTACTTCATTGACTTACCTATTCCATGAACTTATAGAAATTGATATAGTTTCTGTAAAAGTAGACCTAATTCTGGATTCTCTTTTCCTTCTTTATTTACTTGCTCCCTTATACCATTGTTTCTTGTAAATGAATGTTAACTTTAATATTGTAAAATTTTGATGGACATGGATATTCAGCAACATAAAATGCCTCTGTCTCACTGTTACTCTGCAAAAGTCATTTTTGTCCTAGTGGTAGAAGACAGAAAACCATACTATCAGACCCAGGGATACATATCCCAGGGGTTTGAGTTCTTGGGTAAAAATCTCTGATGAATAACCTACCATAGGTAGGAAATTTTAAGAAAGCATCTAGAGTCAGTATTCAAAAAAAAAAAGAAAGAAAGAAAAGAGAGAGCGAGCGAGAGAGAGAAATCCTCCTTAGACACCTGAATCACATAACACCTCAGCAGAAAACATATCTTGCATGTCTTCTAGAAAAGGTTATGTGTCAGAATTCCTGTTCTGTGTAAGATATGGTGGTCTTCCTTTACATCTGACAGATTTTATCCAAGTTTCCATCTTTATTCTTTTTCTCATTGTAGGTGCAGTGGTCTTTAATTTGCACTGCCCCTCTAACCAGTCCATCCTCCACAACCCATCCTCCACAACATCATCAGATAAACACTTTCCCCAGAAAGCTGCTAGCTCTCCACTGTCCTGTAAATAAGGTCCAATGGTTTGTAATTCAAGGCCTTAATTTTAATAACAAGAATTCAAATCTATATTTCTATGGTATTTAAGAATTTTTCATATATCTTCTTGTTTAATTGTTTCATTCACACAAAGACTATGTTGTGGAAGTGATGGGTTCAATTATTATTAAGTAATTATAATTATACTTCAATAATTATTAAGAAAACATAGTTATTTCATTAACTCAGGCACTGTGTTGCATGCTTAGAATAAAGACAAGACCAAACATTCTTCTTGAGAACTTTATAGTTCCTTGGTAAAGGCAGAGTTTGAACACATATACACCAAGTTACTTGGTGGAGCCAAATTTGATCATACATACTAAGATGGGGATATATTAAGGAATATGAGAGGAGGAGACAAGGAGACTCTGAACAGATGCCTCCATGCTGCTGCCATGTGTCCTCTTTGCCTAGGTTGCCACTTAAACTCCTACCTATCCTTTAATATGTGGGTCAGATGCCATCTGTTCCAACATATGACTAGTGGATGGCCCAGAACAGAGGTGAGACCTCATCCTTTACTAGATCCAGCGTAAGATTTTATGAAAGGCAGACTCTCAGTACATAGTTTTTAGGTATTTCTAGTGTTAACACACAAGTTTACAGTTAGGAATAAACACTGGCTTCCTGTGTATCTACCTGGAGCATAGGAAATTCCCAGATTCAGAAAGTTGTGTGGAACTGGACAAGAAGTGGAGGTTTAACAGGAAAGGTCAGGATTATTTGTAAAGTTTTCTTCTACAGAATGATAAATTTTCTCTAATTCATATTCCAGGAAGGCAAGTGTTAATTACTAAGGGTTTGAATTGTAAGCATTACGAATAAATGATATTTTCATGCATTTTCAGTGTAGTTTTTATACAGTCATAGAGTACTGGAATTAGAAAGGACAACCTGGCCTAACTTCTTTAAGAACAGCAGGTTAGGAAAATCAAAGGTCAGTTATTACAAATTACTCTCCCAAAGTCACTTATAGTCACATTAGAGCCCAAGCCTTTGACTCCCAGTTCAGTGTTCTATGTTTTGTCTATGGATCATTAACTTAGTTGTAATTAGTGATATTTAACCATTTTTACTGTAGGCAAATGGAACTAAAAACAATTTTGTCAACAGAAATAATCAACCCCTTTTGTTTTCCTCTTTATTTACATCTGAAGTGTCAAAGTATGATCTCTAGACCAGTAGTGTTGGCATAATTTTGGGGGAGAAGGGGTGGTTAGAAATGCAAATTCCAACCACACCTGAGACCCACTGAGTCAACCACCCAACTTTATAGGTGAATTTGATGTGCAAAGTTCCTAGCATTATATACTGACCTACAAGGTCAGTAGATCTTTTTCAAGATTAAAGTATTAAAAAAAAAAAAGAAAGGAGACCTTGTCCAATGTATCACAAATTTTAAGTTATTCAATTTCAAATTATTTTTTACACTATAAAATGATCAGAGAAGAAAGAAAATAAAAAGGAGGATGAAATAAGAGGAGGAAGAGCAGCCGGTTAGTAGGAGATCTGTGAATGAGAACAGTTTGTTGGTTTTGTTGGGCACAAAAAGGAAGTTGAAATTCAGGTTATCCTGCCTCTAGCAAGTTATTTGATCTCCTTTTGGTGAGAAAGACCTTGAAATGTCAATGTAACCTCATCTTCCTTTGCCACAGATCTTGGCAGACCTTCTTTGATGCTCTGATGATAGTACCTGCATTGAAAATAGAGGGAAATCCATGTAATCGCATTTTTGCAATGACAGAGATTTATAAAAGAATCATTGAAGTGCTACTGTCATTTCTTTAAAATAAAATACTGGAAGACAAAGGAAAAGGAAAATCAGGGCCTGACTTGAGACTGATGTTCTCTTTATTGTACTACTTAACTGTCTTCAAGGTAGTCAGCAAAGTGGGGAGAGAGCACTATAGACCACAATGGAGGATTGTGGGTGTTTTGGAGGTGGGTGTGATGTGGCAACAACATCTGACGGTGATTCTATACCTCTAAATCATATATAGTGCAGTAAATCAGTGTTACCTCACTAAAAATGAATGTTTGCTTGTTTGAGAAATCAGATTGAAGTAAGCAGAAAATTGTTGTTTCAAGTTTATTTGCTCATCATTAGGCCAATAACCAGTTCAAGGTCATATCATCATTATATCTAGGAAAGAATCATCTCTAGAATTTCCTAAGGTGTATACTTAATCAGATTTCATCGACTTTTGTGGATCCTCAATTTTTGTCTCTCTTTGCACTCAGCATATCTTGAAACCCATCAAATGAAAGAAAGATGCATTCAGGTTGAAGAGAAATCTTCCAGGAGGAACCTCGTTGGCTGGAGGTTATATTAGTCTTTCTGGAACATAGGCAGCTAAACTATTATATAGGAAACTTTATTCTCTAAACCACATTTATATTTTATTTTGTCACCCCTTTTTTGTCCATAAACTAGTCAATGGAGGACAAAACCTGTAGACAATGGGACTTATTTTATTTGGTCATTATCAGCTGTTTTTAGGGTTTCTTTTGTGTTTTTGTTTTTGTTTTTTTAAATGACGGTGTGATAAAAGAAGCTCACAAGATGTTGTCTGACACACATCAGTTCAGATTCTGAATAGATAGTTCCCTGCCAGTGGGAAGTCACTTAAGCTCTCTGAATCTATCTGGTCTTCTCAGGTAAGGGGGCTTGTTTGGTCCCTAGTAATTACTAGGGACCAATTACCTAGAAATACCAAGTGGACCAGAACTTTGAAAGAAGATAGGGCCGGTCATGGTGGTGCATGCCTATAAATGGCAGCCTAGGAAGCCACGTCTGGGGCCAGGGATCATGGTTCAAGTCCCGGACATGTAGGGAGACCTAATCCCCAAAAAAATTTGGGCATGGTGGTGCATGCCTGCAATCCCAGCTACCTGGGAAGCTGAGGCTGGGAATTGCTTCAGTCTGTACCCTGGGCAACGTGAGCCTGTGGTTCCACAGGCAAAATATCGAGACCTAATCTCAAAAAAAAAAGAAGATAGTTTGAGAACTGCATGATTAAGAGCATTAGGTAATGTCAGAGAGAAGAGGAATGTATGTAATCAACAAAAATAAAGGCAATGTTTCACATTAACAGAATTTTATAGAAAGAATTTAACATGCCACTTAATATATTTTTCTTCCAAGACAAATGCTAGTTCTAAGTGTTTTCATCTGGCAATATCTTCTTGAGCTACTTCTCAAAATATAAAATTATTTAGGAATTATACATCTCTTTACTATGAAATGTTTTTCTGTTGTTCAGACTTTTTTATACCCAATAATTTCTATGTCTTAATAATATTCTTCAGAGGAAAATAATTATCCTTCTTCTATCTGAAGATTTTTTCCCCTTTTATCCTAATTTAGTGTGATGACTTTCAGGGCTTCTGGTCATTTTGACTATTTGCAACACCTTTTAAAACACTATTACTTAAGCACCCTCACAACTGCATTAGTGGGTGATTTGTTATTGTTCTATATACAGTGTGACATGTTCTCACAGTAGCTGCGTCATCCTCGATTTGTTATGTTTTAAGAAATGTTCCTGTAATTCCAGTGAACAAAATTGGTCTTATGGGAAAAGAGGGATTGCAGAGGGAGGCACGGTCTTCAGAAAAGATCTTGGTCTTGGTTACGGTTGGAGTTAGCTCTCAGAACCTACAAAATGAATGAGGCACTACAAACTGGCGGAAAGAATAACTTACATTCAACAATGAAAAAAGAAATCTAATATATTTACTCCTGTTGTGAAAAATAAGGCTAGAATGCTTTCCAGAAAGTGAAGTTGTTTCAGTGGACCTTCATTTGTAAAAGCAATTACTTTGGACAATTAACCACATATAAACTTTGGGACTCTTTTAAAAAATAAATAAATAAAAGATGAAATTTTTTTTATGTCCAGTGCTCAAGTCAAATTTCAGGAATGATGCCATCAGAAAAAGTATTGCACATTTTTTTAAAAACTGGCCCTGTGACATCATTCACATTTGCAAACTGTGAAAGAAACAGGAAAATTTCCCTCTTTTCTGAGTCACATACTTTGTGAAAGAAGGTGGAGAAGATCTGTGTCTTATTGGCATTTTGAATCATTCCTTTTATGGACTGGTTAAAATTCTTATTTCTAACCAGAACTGACACAGACACAGGCAAGTCAAAGGGAGGGGTCAGAAAAACAGATGCTGCCCAAGTCAATGTGTCGGATTTTCTTAGACATCAAGAATGCATACAAATTATATTCCTCTCCAGAGTCTCCAAGGATAGCATCTGAATGCTTTTGAGAAGGAAAAAAGGAAAAAAGCAGGTTCCACTGCCACTCACTGTCACACACACGCAAGAGGTTGCTGACCCTACCTAAGTAAACTTATAAAGGCAAGAGCTATCTGTTCTGTTCACTGCTGTTTTCCAGTGCCTAGAACCGTGCCTGAAACTGAGGCACTGATTAAATCTACTGATTGAATTGACTGAGTAATTTATTGAATCAGATGGCCTATAATCAGTGATGATCAAATTCTCTGAATATTAATTTCTCTGAATATCTCATTGAGAAAACCAATTGCTTTCCTGTAACATATATTGCTGCTTTCAGCCTTAGAGTACCTATATGAAGAAAGTCCCATTAAGCATTTCCTTTAATGTCAGTGTCATAAAAAAATATATCTGAACTACAAGATGTGGGGCTGTTTCTGTTGGTGGTATAGTTAAGGTTTAGTAATTCAGGAAATGATAATAACTTAAGGTAATTATACCAAAGATCTTAGCCAGCTAAGAGCAGTCTACCTCAAAATGAAGATATTAGTCAATGAAATTGGGAGGGGGGTGGGAGAAGTCATGTTAAAACTTGTGAGCAAAAGTAGATCTAATAAAGAAGAAATTAATAGGAAACAAAAGCCTAAAACAGATTTCTTATAGATTAAGGAATGGACTTCTGTATGATACAAGAAATAGGAACCAAAAGTAAAAGTGAAAATGCCTTTTGAAACTATGCAGTAGAAACAAATTGACAGCGAATTTGGAGTAAAAATAATAAAATAGTATCAACAAAACCTATTTTGGCCAAAGAAGACTGTAAAGAAATATTACAACACGCATAATCCAAGATTAAAGTTTAAACAAGAAATTCTAAAGAAAAAACAAATTTCAAAAAGATTCAGTAATAATTACAGACCCAATTAATATCCAAGTTATACTTTTTTCATGTAAAACCTACCTCCACTCTCCACCTATCATGCTGGTTTAAATGACCCATAAGAGTTACACCCTTCCTTTGTAATTTTCCCTTTCTAGAGTATTGTGAACTTGAAACTAGACCATATTGAACTTAATTATGTTGCAAATAAAGCAAATGCTTCCTGAGTGAGTATCTTATATTTTTCTCATGATAATGTTCTGTTTAGACTAGTTCAGATTTTATGATTCAGTTTCAACAATCAAGGGATATGTATTTCCTGGTTCTCAGTTATATTGTAACCAAATAACTGAATTACTGAAAGGTGCCATGTCATATATTTGTTTTTGAAAATTATTCTGAGAAAAGGTAAAGTTGTTATAAATTAATTATGGTAGGATGAAAAAGGATTGCTGAAACTTGGCCGTTGTCTAGTTTAAGGACACTCACCCCCATTCATTCAACTGACTCTCCATCTGCTCAGCAGATCTGTATGAAACCGGAGTGATGGGTGCCCTCCTCATTTTCAGTTCTGGCACAGGGTTTTGCTGAGTTAGATTAGTTCCAGCTCACTAATGCTGTGCCACAGACTTTTGTACCCATAGGATCTCTGGCTTTGAAATCCAGGTACATATGGTTTTTGATGGTAGTGAATTGGTGCTTTGGTCCTTTATTTAAATGGACAATTTTTCTGAGGCATTTTAGTATCTGAATTTTGGATATCTGGTTTAAAATGAAGTTTTTCAAGAGGATTTCTAGAGGTTACTCTTAGAAAAATTCTTAATGTTGTTATGACTTTTAAGCTCCTGAGTCTTATAAAATTATGGATCTAATCTTTCCACTATGTGTTACATCAACCCGAGTATTGCTATCCTCTAGAAATGGATTAAATCCCGTGGAAAACTAATAATAATAAAAAATTGTCCTCCATGTAAATTTTTTTTGGATTATGGTACAGCCTCCTGTTCTGTGGCAGAATGCCCTTATACATCAGGAAGATATCTTGTGGCGATCTTATCTTTATGTAAGTTGAAGTTGGGAAGTTTCCTGCTTCAACTAGGTGCCAGTACTAAGAAATTATTTTGCAAAGCAAAGGAATGACTAAGACTTTGTTTGTACCAACAAATTTTGACTATGCCCCCTTTAGCATAAATAGTACCTTTTAATAAGCTGTTGATGTCTTGTTTAATTAATGACTATCACAAATGCTTCACCCTAGTACTTTAAAGACTAACTACTGATTTTCTTCATAGTGCTCCCTTATGAATCATTTTATGATGTACAGAGAATAAGAAAGACGTCATTGTAGTTAGTTAAGGAGATTCATTGAATACTATCTGTATGGAGAACTCTGAAATCTGGGATATTTTGGCCTTGTTGGGGAACTTTTAGGGGGTAGATTTAGAATAAATTGTTCAATTATCAGACTCACCCTAGGCAAGACTGCATGGCCAACTGATAATTACTTCACCTGATAACAACCTAATGAGTCTTCCTTAGATGATATACAATATACAAGACAAAGCAAAATGCCAAACAGCATAAGTAAATGTTCAAATCTAATAATCTCAACATATGACCATATTACATGTTTATATAGTACACATTTAATATATGTAACAGATATAACATGTATTGCATAAACGTGTAATACATGCGTAGGTTAGAATTAGCCTAGTAGATGTGAATTCTATGGAGAGAGAGGAGGAGATACACAGGGAAGGATGGAAAGGAGCAGCAGGAAAGAGAAGAAGGAGCATAGGGAAAGGTGTGATCTAGGCTAGCCAGAGCATTAGTAGGTCTTGGCTGCACAGTGGAGCCAGCTACTGAAGATGGCCAAAACCATGTCATTGTGTTTGAGGGTTTTTGATGATAATTAAGAACCATTGAAACTTTTTAATAGAAAAATCTTATGACTAGATTCGTGTTGAAGAAGGATTCATTTGGTATGCAAATTGGATGAAATTAAGTGAGCAAAGGGCTGTTGTAGTAATCTAGCCATTCTTCTCCAAGGGCCTAGACTAGGATGGAGCTTATGAGAATGAAGAGGAAGTAAAATAATAGATAACACACTTTATTTTATATTTATAACTTGAGAAGTCACATTTTTAAGGTTTAGTGGTGGTTGAGGTGTGGGAAGACCCTCACTCCAGATGTAGGGAGTCATTTAATTGTATAGCACACTGAATGCATTACCAAAAGGGGGAATTAGGGAAGGGAGGAAAAAAAAGAAGGACTCAACAGTGTAACATTGAGGATATATGTGTAATTCAGTAGTTAAAGTAGAATTTTGGCATGGTTTGCTCAGAATTTGCCTTAGACTAGTTAGAAGTTTTTTTAAAAAAAGCTTTAAATCTGTATCTGTACTTTAAGAAGAACATTTAACTTTCAAGGAAAACTTTGTTGCTCCTTTATTATTGATGAAAACCACCGTGCACTTCACACCCAGTGTCCAACTGGGAAATTCATTTTGTTTTGCCGCTTCCTGAATCTCGGTGTCCAGTAACCCCAAACTGTATAATATTGTATTTAAAAGTCTATTTCTTCAATACCCTGTCCTCAACACCTTGTCCTCTTCCATGTCCCACTTGCTCTTAGATTTCTTTCAGTTACATATTGATAACTGATCATCTTAGCAAGTTCTTAGGTGGAAGGGGATAGTATACATGTTAGAATTGAGTGAAAGGTAGAGACATAAAATTTTCATTTATGAATAACTTTTTTCTGGTAACTACTTGAAATAGTCATATGACTCTGTTGCATACTGAACTGAGCCACTCAAGGGAACCCTGATGGTTGCTTTCAAGATCTACACCAAATAGGGAATCAGCACATTTTACAAAGTAAAAGAAGGGAGATGCCAACACTAGGTAGGGCACTGCATGCTTTTTTCAGTCTTCTAAGAGGGGTACCTCATTCTAAAGTAAGAGCCAACTGGGCGTCTGAAAGTAGTTCTTGGAGACTTCTGGAAGAAATAACCTCAGAATCTTTTCCACTATTACAATGAAGCACATGACAGCAGAAAGGTCCTGTTCATTAGGAAAACTGAGACAAGAAATCACTTTAAAAAAAAAAAAAAAAAAGTGACTAGGTCTTACTATGTTGCCCAGGATTGTCATGAACTCGTGGATTAAAGTGATCCTCAGCCTCAGCCTCCCAGGTAACTGGGATTACAGGTGTACACCACCACGCCCAGCCCATATGTATTTTTATAGTCCCATTTTCCTAAAAAAGAAGCCAAAGAGCTAAAGCCAAATTTTTTAAATATTAAGAAGTTATCAGCTGCATAATGTACTTGCCACATAATTTGCCCAGAGCAGTGTGGTAGTCAAAATTATTTCAAAATTATCAAGTATGGTCCTCACACAATACAATGTATTCAAAATAATTAAATTCTGGCACCATTCCTAAAGAATAAGTCCAGGTTAGGATATTAGGTGCAGCATTTTTTATATCATTCATAGCCTTATGTGTGTTTTATCATAGCCAGTCTGAATATTTCTAATCTTGGTTTTGTCATTCATTCTGTTTTTCAGCTTCTCCTGTTGGTAACGGTTATATCAAACCTCCTGTTCCCCCTGTTTCTGGAACACAGCGAGAGAAAGGGCCACCAACCATGTTACCCATCAATGTGGACCCAGACAGCAAACCAGGGGAATATGTCCTCAAAAGTTTATTTGTCAACTTCACCACTCAGGCTGAGCGCAAGATTCGCATCATTATGGCAGAACCCCTGGTGAGTATGCAAGTGAAACCTGCGTTTTAAATTCACTTTTATATTGAATATTGTAGATTTCAACCCTCAGAAAGAATGAATTTTCTCCTAATTTCTAGAAGTGGTTCTGAAGCCATAGGTAACATTTAAAATTAACAGTTAAGTTTCCTGATTTAAGGAAAAAAAATCGAGGGTTAAGGGCTTTAGAAGACTCCTTAGCAAATGCAACTCAGTACCTCTCCACACTGCCACTGCTGTGTTTAGGAATAATGAGCATGAATTAACAATAGGAAGTGCCAGTCATCAAAAAATTGTGTTCAGAGTATGCTTTGTGTATATACTTTGTCAAAATCATGTCCTAATTTTTAGATAATGAAGAAAATATATCATCACATTTTTCAGGCTTATGTCTGGACTTGGAGTTTGAGAGCCAACAGTCTCAGTGATACACTGAGAAAAACTTGATGAGTTGGTCGAAACACTGCTTTGATTTCTGAAAATTGGAAAACAGGAAATTCTTTCTTCCCTTACCTTTAGGAACCTGGTTAGACAGATAATGTCCCTGGACATCAGTACCTTTCTTTGTAGATGATTCTGTGCTTAGATCTTATGTTAAGTGCTTCAACAAGGGCTCTAAAGACAAAGTGCTGAGTCTCAAAAGGGCAGTCAGGAATAAAGTCCAATTGGTAGATTCATATTACTTGTTTTCTGACCTTGATGGGGCCATGCACAATAGGAAAAAGGAAAGGAATTGGACATGACGCAGCTCTCTCTGTGAAGCAGGCTTTGTATCTCCTGTGAGGATACTGGGGCTGTGAGATGCTTTGTAGCATCATAGCTTAAAATAATTAAGTGTATTATTATTAAGCTCACAGTACAAATTTCTAAAACTATGTAACAGATGATGCACAGCATCATGTTGTGCATCATCTGTTACAAATGACCTTTTTAAGATTCTCAGTTAAGGTTTTGGGAATCAGAGTTCTAGAATAATTTTTACATGTGTTGCTACCTGAAAATGACATACTTTGCATTTTAAATTTTTATTAGCTCAATGGAGCTTATCTTTATGACTTTTAACACCTTATTATAAAATTTTTTTCTTGATTTTGCAGTTTAAATCATTGAAATTACAGCTTAATACAGAACTTTTTTTCCATTCACTCGTGTTTCGATATTTTTATTGTTCTTACCACTGAGAGTAACTAATATTTCTGTCGTTCTAATTCAATGCCAGGCTCATTGCTTAGAGTTTCTCCTTTGATCTTTACAGCGACCTTAGTAAGACAGAATATTTCTACCCTAATGGGAAAAATTGGCACAACCAAGGTAAAGTAGTTGCCTAAGATTACAGTGTTGATTTGACTTCAAGATGGGTGATTTCAGAGACTATCTCTGAGCTATGCTACACTCTGTTGAGGTTTTTGCACAGTCAGCTTCATGGAACAACAGCATCTTCAGCTCTTTAAAACTACTCAACACAGGGCTCTCCTACAACTTTAGTTAGTTGAAAGTCCTGTACCCAAATTCCCACTGCCCAAGTCAGTGCTGTTCCGTGGAACCCTCTGTGCTCTTTGAGCAAGGTTGAGGCAACCCAAACTGCTTCTATTCTGGAAGAAGGTGGGAAGCTGCCCTAGTTCCAGAGGGCATGGAGGAGTTTAAGGAGGAGTGGGTGATAAAGCATGGTAAACTGTAAAACAGTTAAGTAATGCACTTGATACCCTTTATTCAAAGGAAAACAATTCATAGATTGAGAGAGTACAGCACCTCACGTGTGGTGCAATACTTCTCCCCGGGAATTTTGGGGAAGAATCAGTTTTATAGGATGTTAGAAGACAAAATGCAGAAGCTGAGCATGATTAGCTAGGAGATTTACTTAAAAGGCTAGCAGGTCCTATTTTTTAGGGTAAATTAAAATTCTAAAGCTGAGTTGAAGGGTTGTGATTAGTGTTTGCTCAGTTTTCTTGACAGATGTTTCACATCAGTGTGCATTGACTTGGGTTGGATTTGTGATGTGGGTCAGGCCACTGGGGTACTCTCCTTTTTGTGGATCCCCACAAACAAATTAACTTTATAAAGCACAATGTGAAGTCATTTCCATCCTTAACAGCAGAAATGTGCAAAAATGGTAAATCAGGGCTCTGAGACTGTTTATCATGGTGATGTTTTCTGAGAACTGACAAGTTTTACAAAAGTTGAAAGAGATGCTTAGAAGAACAGGCAGCCTCCTGAGGACTGCCTGCATGCCCGGGTTCCTAGCCATCAGAGCTTCCTTGCCAGTGGGGAGCAAAGAATGTGAAGGATCCTGGGTAAACCCCCTAAACCAGGTGAGCCTGGGGCAGCCATCTGCAGCCCGGATCAGCGGAGCCATGTTACCCTCTGCTCCTAGTCCAAGGGGAGCATGGAAGGGTACAGGCTCAGCCATCTGGGCTCCGCCCCCATGCAGGGAGGTACCAGCACATGGGGGTGTTGGGTTGGGGGGGAAGCTCCCTCCATTTCGCTCTCATTCCAGCTAAACTCAAGAGGAACAAGAATTGTTCAACTCAAACCCCATCATAGAACGGGTGAGGGATCATGTAAAAATCTAGCCCACAAGCCTGAGCTGGACACAGCAGATGAACAACCAAGAGAACCAGTGCATGCGAGACAAGAGAAACAACTGTAGAAACACAATGTCAAAAAGTGCACCTATGTGCTCACCGAGCCAGGAAGACCTAAGCCCTCATTTGGGAGATGCCTTCTAGGAGAACAAGACCCCCTCCCCACACTACAGGAGAGGAGAGGAAGACCAAAGACAGGGTATTTGGCCCCACACCAAAACTGCAAACTGAGGCAGAGGAGATGATCTACAAGGCCATTCACAGATGCCTATATTCACAGAGAAACTTCTTCACTGACACTGGCTGGGGGCAAGACCCCCTAAATCTGACACCAGAACCGTAAGATAAAGCAGCAAAACAGCAGAGATGGGATTAGAGAAGACGGCCTGCAGCGAGAAAACATGGACAGATCACAAATGAATATAGACTGGCCACCCAACACAAATTTAAGACTGAAAACCTATCAGCCAGGTTTGCCTGGTTCCAACAATACAGTCCCTCACCCAATGAAAGAATACTGCCACAGGAAAGAAAGAGACTAATAGGCTCAACACAGACTAGTAAACAATAAAGAGTGGGGTTTGAGAGAATGGAAGGGGTACCAGAGGGAGGAGGGAGGGGAAGGTATGCCAAAAACCACTTACTGAGGTTGTGATCTAAAGAATAAAATAAATAATATTTAAAAAAGAAAAAGAAAGAAAAGAGAGATGCTTAGAAGGTTAGCTCATAAAACCGTTTTGGTCATCCTGGTTTTCAAAATGATAGTTTAAGATACTTGTAATTCCCCAAAACAGATGACTGGAGGAAAAAAATGTGGTATATATACACAATGGAATATTACTCATCAATTAAAAATGACAAATTTGTTGATTTTATGATAACATGGATGTACTTAGAAGAAATCATGTTAGCAGAAACAAGTCAAAATGAAAAAGACAGAAACCAAATGGTTTCACTAATATATGGGATATAGGGAAAAAATAAACAAAAGCCATGAGGAAAAGTCTAAACAAGCTAACCACCAAACTGAAGCACACAACTTGGGCAGGAGGAAAAGGGGAGGAATGGTGGGAAGGGTAGTGGGGGGTGAATCCCTGGGATTACAAAGATGTGAAATTTATATATAAATAAAATTTAAAATTTATTTAAGAAAAGATACTTGTCATTAAGAATCTATGGACAAAAATAGCTTAATATTTTTACCTTTAGTCAGCTTGCAATTTGTTTGTGAGACATTTCCCCTTTAGAGTAAACATTATGTCTGCAAAACTAACATTCTATTAATTAGAGTTAGATATTTTTGTTCTTTCCTACATTACAACCTAAATGTTCCCAAACAAGAAAAATTGAAAAGAAAAAGTGCAAGTCCTCTTCATCAGCAAATCTTTATTGTGTGCTTAGGATGAGAAATTCTACTCGATGCTGTTGGCAAAGCAGATGAACATTAGGTTTTTAGCTGAAGAAATGTATTCAATCAATTTTTAGTATTGCTGCTTTTTATAAAAGGAGACTATTCCCCAATGTATTTTTTGGCAGTTGTAACCTATGCCATATCCCTTTCTTGTCTTCTGAAAAATACTTGGTAATTTTTTTATCCTTGTGTTCGCTCAGTTATGGAACTAAAAATTAAATAGATTCCATGGCTTATTACCTAATTTTGAAAATATAAATTTGGATTTGGCATTTTGTTATGTAACCATAACAAGAGGTCATTTTTGATGTTTATAACACATTAAAGTGAATTCCATCTATTTCTCTTGCTAAGTTAACTTTACTTAGAAAGATACTGAACCTTTTAAAAGCTGAATTTACATGGGTTGTATTATCATGAAATTGCATTTGTCTGTCTTTAATATAATTATAAATTGAATGGGAGTAGCAAATGTAATTTTCAATAATTTGAAGGTAGGGATTTATTTTTTATGATGATATTCAGGAATTTTTTAAAAGACTGTTTTATTTTTAAAAGACTGAAACCTTCAGAATTCCACACCAGTTAGATGGTGTGGGATTAATTATTCACATTATTTTTAAAGAACAGAGAGAAAAAATAGTCTACAACAATGAAATTTTTGTGTTTCTTCTATATATACATCTCACTTATTCAGAAAAGTTTAGGAACAAAGTGTGTTCTTTCTATCCAAAAGATGTTCATGTCATATTCATTAATCTTTATGAATAAATCATTAATTTTATGTTATTTTTATTGCTTCATGGAGATATTTGATAGCAGTTGTCCTTTGTCAATGTTTTCTAACCTTTCTCCAAGCAAAGTGTTTTAAATAAACTGAATTGTATCTTCCCTGTCTTTGTGTATTTTTATTTCAAAACAAAAAAAGTAATATAGTGAAGGTTCTTCCATCATACCTTCTACTTCTTTATTGATTTATTTTTTTTTCTTAAAGTATATGCTTTTGTAATTCTTTCAATAAGTATCCGTAGTGGTAAATCACTCAGTCTTGTTTACTTAATATGTCTTTGTTTCGCCCTCAATTTTCATTGATAGCTCAGCTGGGAATGCAATTCTAAGTTGACATTTATTCTCCTTCTAGATTTAAAAAGTCTGTGGTTGGTTTGTTATTTATTTATAGATTGTTTTCCCCTGTTAGATTTTGTGGTTTTTCTCTTTGTTTTAAAGTTTTGCAGTTTCATTACACTGTATTTGCCTATGAATTTACTTTTATTCTCCCGTTTGAGACCTTCATATTTTTTGAATCACAGGTGTATATCTTTCATGAATTCTGGAAGATTTTAAGTCATTAGTCATTTGAATATTACCATTTCTCCACTTTCTCTTCTTTGACATTCTTATTAGATTTACCTAGGACTTTCTTATCCTCTAAATGCATATTTGTTATTCCTTTCTCTCCTTATTTCTACCTTTTGTTCTCTCTATTGCATGACTCTAGTTTTTTCATAGGCTCTGTTAAACTGTTACTCAAATTGCCCATTGAGAATTATAATTTTGATGGCTTTATTTTTCATTTCTAAGAGTACTACTTTGTCTTCTTTTAAAAAAATTTGTGTAGATGGGGTTTTCATGGTGTATTTTTTCCTCTCTTTATGTCTCTGGTCACCTTAAGCATGTATTTTTAAATGACCTCTTTATATTATTGTTCTGTTTTAGTCTCTATCTGGAGATCTGTACTTGTGTTTATTGTGGCTTCTAGCTGTTACCTTGGGGAATTGTTTCCTTACATACTTTGAAATTTTTCTTTTTGAATTACTTAATTAGCCTCATTTTTCTGCTAGTGTTCCTTATAGACCTTATAGTGAGAATGTTTCTTCAGTGTGGTTTTATGTGTACTCCTTTCTGTTGACTTGTCACTGTCTGGAGTCAAATATTAGGTTAATTTCTTGTATTGGGAGTTCGTACACCTAGAAGGTGACATAAATACAAACTCCAAATTCATGTAAGACTTGAGTCTGTGGTTTCAAATTTCTGGGGAGAATTTTGCTGTTGTTGTTGTTGTTGTTGTTCACCAAGAACCCAGTCAGGGATTGCTAGGATATAATTTTATCTCCCTGTGCCAGTATATAGATTTTTCCCTAGCCCATTATTTTATTTTTTAATTTCAAAAATTATGAAGGTCTCTTGTTTCCAGAGTTCTATCTCTCAAGGCATATAGCTTTGTTTCCATTCTCTAGGTGAATGACAAAAAATTCCCCCTAGATAATGAGACCAATAACTTCTTCTTGTATAACCACTATGTTATAGTAATTGTTCTTGCTTCTTATTTTCTTTTTCCTTTCCTGTGAATTCAGTTTATATTTTAAAATAGTTTCTCTTCAAGATTTTCAAATGTTTATGGCATGTCCATTATCTTGCCGAGGTCCTCTTGCAGAGGACCTTGTCATGCACATATGGTCAGAGTTGGCTTTCACACCAAGTCTCACATGCAAGGAGACATTTTCATGGTAAGGGGAGGTGTCTCCACACTGAATAACAGGAAGAGTAAGGAGGTTATCGCCAGTTCTTCTTCTTCAGCTCTTGTTTGATGAATCTCTCCTAAATATAGCCCCATTTCTTTCATTCCCTTGTTAGAAATCTTTTGGCAAAATCTTTATTCTTCCATGTACTGTCATCCCTTTAGGTATACTTTCTGTTCTCCCTGGAATTCTACTGTTCTCTTCATCCTAGCTGTCTTTAAGGGACCAAGTCAAATACCTCATCATCTGAAAAGATTCACTCAATTTCTTCAACACTTCGTACAATCATCAGATGTGGATATCTATACATCTATAAATGATTCTCTCAATCAAATTACACTGGTTTTTTTAATAGAATGTTAAAATAGGTTAGAATAGAATGTAACAGTATGTTATAGGCATAAAGTGCCAATATTATTTTATGAAACATTCAATTGTGTGTGTAAATACAAGACTGTAGTGTAAAATGTCTATTTTTATTTGGGTTCGGATCTGGGGTCACTTTTTTTGATTGTGAAATTACCATACTAGTCTGTATTTCTTATATGCAGTATCTACGTCTGATTAATCTTCACACACACACACACACACACACCATGTCCCCACATCTACTGTTATCTTGTTGCTCTCTACCATATAACTGCGTATATACAGTCAATATTTTTGAAAGAATGAGTAAGTGAATATATGAAAGAGTGAATGAATAGATGGATAGGTGGATGAATAGATGAAGGAAACATTAATGTAGTTTAAAAAGAATGTCTTTATAGGAACCTATGTCTTTCTGAAGATCATCTTGTCAACCTGTAAAATGGAATAACAGATTTTGCTCTCTCCTTTGTATTCCTTCGCAGATGAATATCCAACAATTTGATAAATGTAAAACACATTGCTTCCGAGACATCTGCATTGGGGTATCTAAGGATACCTCATTATTCATTGCAATGATTACATGCTTCTCACTTTACTCTGACATTATTTGAAATAGAGAGTCAGCTTGAATCCTAGCATTTGGACAGTCTCAGAATATATGCTTTTATTATCTATGAATCTCCCCACTTATATAACATTTGTCACTATAGTTATAGACAATTACCTTCTCAATAAACTCTTGCAAAAACAAGACTCTTCAGCTTTTTAAAGTCCAAGAACTCTCATAATCTTACCTTTGTAGATTTAATGAACTAGAAGAGATAAAGCTAAAACAAATAATTGACCATTCAGGCTGATCTGGACTTCAATCCTGAGTCTGCCTCGTTAGTGTTGTATGGCCCTGGGCCAGCCAGTCAGTCTTACTTTTTTCTTACTTGCAAAATTGGGGTATTTGTATTCAGTTCAGATAGTGGTTAAGAGAATTAGTAGTAATGTTTTTAAGCACTGGTGTAATCCTTACCACGTAGTAGGCATTTAATCACTATAGCATCATCTTCCTCATTCACACAGAGAAACCGGCATCAACTTCCCAGGTTTCTGTTATATTTCTTTGGAATTTAGCCTTGTGCTTCCTCTTTTGTGTTTGTTCAAAAGTGGTGGAGACTTGAGCAGGGTAGTTGTATGCTTGTCATTGTTGTTCACTGTTATGGTTTGATGTTTGTTCTAAATTTTGTCACAGCAATGAAAAAGACAAAGTCAAAACTGGTTTCAAGCAGACCCAGTCTGGATCCTTAGAGATATGTTTTGGGAGATAATAGAGGCAAACAAATAAAAGTATGAAAGAGCAGACAATATCCCCTCTTTCTCCCTGTGTCTCCAGCAAATATTTGAGGCTTTCCTGGGTATAAATTGTGAGAACCTAGAAAATAAAACCAGAGGTTTGAAATAAGCTCTTATAAAACTTAAGGAGCCAAGTAAGACAAACTGGTAAAGCATTGAAATAACAATTCCTAAGACTCTGTGAAGAAATATACTGGTTATTAGAGGGGATAAGAAGATAAAGAGAAGGGCATAGGGAATGGAAGGTTTTGCTATTGAGAGTGCTTTAGTTTCCATAGCCCTTATTCACAAAATACCTAATGAGCAAAATGCATGCAGGATCTTTTAGATATTACCCCTGAATTGTGCTTGGACTACAGTATGAAGTGATAGATCCTTATTCATAAAAATACATTTTGTGTCATGTTGGAATGGAGACTTAACAATAGTGTAACATGTTTTAGCTAATTTGCTAACACAAAAGAAACAACTAAAGGTCTTTTTCTTTTAATACTATGATTGAAAGTAAACTAGAAGTAACCCAAAATATTTTCTTAATGTGCAATGCCTTTAAAGAATACAGGCTACTCATCTCTTTTGCATCACACACTATGAATTTGTAATGGAATATGTCATGCTTTAAGATCAAGCTTATGTGAGCAGCAGTCATGGTCATCTGGCACAAACATTGAAAGACCAAGCAACTAACTAATGACAGCATTACTGCACACTAGTGCTGTTATATGTACAGGTAGTAACATTGCTGACAAGTGTTTGTTCTTGGCCCTGTGTCTCAGACTCCCACCTCTCTCTGGATACTGAGGTCACAGGTCTACCTAACGTCAAATAACACTCCAGTTAGCCCTAAATTGAATAGTGCTATAATAATCACCTAGGTGGCCCCTCACCAACAAACTACCATGAGTTTTTCTATTTTACTGAATCTGATTGTGTCTCTAGGCCAGCAAAACCTTTGGCAGTGAAATGCACACTCCAGCTTTCTCTTGTGGTTTTAGACCATATTTGATGAGAGGTAACATACTGAAGTTAGGCATTGGTTTATCTGGAGTTATACAGTACCTTTCCTTTACTTCTAGACAACATAGAGAGTGAATATTCAGCCACAGTGCTGTATTTCACCCCTTTAGTTGTTCATAGACTTCTAGAGATCGAAAAATATCAGCTCTTTGAATCAAGAACCCTTTTAATACTTAGGAAATTTATGAATTGGGAAATCCTACTATACTAATTGAAGGATAGACTTACTACTTCTGATTAAGTGTAGCTTTTTATATAATGGATCTTCATGAAACCTATTATATTAGTCATGTTCATAGGTTGATAATCATCAACTAACCTCGAACATGTGATATTTCATGTCGATATTCCATCCTTCCAAATATCCAAGTTGATGGAGTTCTCCATTTTCAAGTATGTCAGTCGTCCTCTGTTATTGAATGTTAGCTATCTGTTGTTAACATAGTAAATAATAGAAATACCTACCACAATGTTTCCCTACATTGTGGATTCAACAGCAGCCCAGAAGGACAACTAAATTGTCTTTTGGATCCAACTCTTCAACTAACTAGTCTTTTGAGCCCAACTCTTCTTTAACTGGAGGTCCCTATTCCTTTCATCAAACCTAGTAAAGGAAATATATAAAGAGAATAATTTCTGGTTTAGTTTCCCACTAAGTGTAGTAATAGAACTATTCTTCTGAAAAGAGTCGTGAAAGAGTCAGATGGGGAACATTCGCTTAAAAAAGTGCTAGCTTACTTTCCAAATTATAAATAATAAATAAATGACCTTTAAGATAACTATTCCTACCAAATTAGTTCAGTCTTATTTACTATAGAAAGATATTCAGTGGAAAATTGAAAATTCACCTTAACCCAGAAACAAAATGTTGTTAGCAACTAAAACCTGATATAGTTGTTGAAAGATTGCATTTAACTGTTGAATAAGGTGATTTTTCAAATGAGTATATAGTTCAATTTGACATTTGTTTTTTCCTTGCTTTAAATATGCTTGGAATTATATAGGAAAAATGCAATTTTTTGTGGCTCTTAAAAGTGACTTTCAGTGTGAAGTGGGATTTAATGCATGATGAAAAAACTCAGTTGAACTTTATAGTTAGTAAACCATATGAAGTGTCATGAAATAATAAAAAAGAGCACTTTTTACCTCAGTATAATGGTTTTTATTATGTCTAGTGCTATTTTGAGACTATCATTTTTTTTTTTGAGAATACAAAACCAGGGTAAGATTATTCTACAGATTATTTTCAGTCAGGTTCTTGCTGATTATATGCTTCTCTTTTATCTTTTGTAGAGATATAATTTTTCATACAAATACAACTTCTTTTGAAAATATATAGTCAAATTCTAAAAGTGACAGGAAATGCCAATAAAAATAAGTTCATTGTTAAGACTTAGCACTGATAGCCATTTTTATGCCCACTAATACTTATCACTATGTTCCTATACAGTAGTTTGAATTTTGACTTTCCTGAAAATAATTAATATAATTTTAGGCAGCAGCAATCTTTGTCATAGTATTGTAATAGCACAAACCTTGACTCCTGCAAGTTATAGTAACAATAAGACATGTCTTATTAGATATTTTTTAACGTTGCTTACATACATACATACATACATACATATAGTACTCTGTTAAATGCTTTCTTGTGTAATGGTATCTTCCGATGTCTTTAGGGAATTTATACTGATTTCATAAGTTAAAACCTCAGAAACTGGAGCTGGGAGTGTAGGCTTGAAATACTATAGTAGTCTTTTCAAAGATAATTTATTAGTCTTGTCCAGAAACTAAAGAAAATAAAAAGAAAGTCAGGTATATTATACGATCCTTGTATGTTTCTGATTGCCCTCAAATGTATGTATTGCTCTTTTTTTGAGCTATGCCCAATGAAATCCACTACATTTGATCTGGTCTATATCACATACCATAAAATTTATCCCTTTAAAGTGTGCAGTTCAATGATATTGACAAAGTGCAACTTTCACAATTATCTCATTCTAGAACATTATCTTTTAATAGTACTTTAAAAATAGAATAGGTAAATAGATTTTCATCTTGTTAGTTTTTGCTGTTTACTCCCTGGAGTTTTCTTTTCCTTTTATCAAAAAGACAAAACTTTTTTGTCTCAGTTAAGATAATTGGGTCACTCAAGTTTTATCTGAGAAGTTTTATTTGTCTACATGGATTTGGGCATGTAATAAATAATTAACAATCATCATAAAGAAGATGCTATAAAGTTGCTATTTGCTTTTTATGTAGGAAATAAAATCCAATGTATTTAATAACTCTAGAACTTTAACAAAAATAAAAATGCTGGTTTGTGTATATTTGCCAGATTTCTGCTCAGGAATGGTTGTGCCCCCCATATTCAGAATTCTAGCTGCTGGTTCAGGTGAAAGCACTCTGTAACCAAATCCCATTATCACAGACACTCCACTGATCAGTGAAGTCTGCTCTCCACTATAGCTTCCTGCCTGTCAGTAAAACCTTAGTAACACCAGTAACCCTGACTGGAAAGGCTTACAGTACAAATCACAAGTTCCTTCCCTCTAAGTAATACTCCCTATAAACCAAGTTGGTCAGTCAAAATGTATTAATTCTAGAAATTCCCAGCCAATATATCCAGGTCAGTGTCTTATCTCATAAATATCAACTCAGGGACTTCATTCATATCTATTTATCCTGGGTTTTCTAGGATTTCCAGTGTCGGAGGGGGCATAACTTACATAAGCTTCTCAAGGGCAAAAACTGGTTTATACCTGGGATGGCCTACCTCTGTCAATAGTGTATTCCCAAAGCTAGGCCATTATTATAGGAATTGTCTTTCTTGTTCCCTTTGGTCTCCAAGAAATTCAGACAAATTGAGATTTGGTTCTTATTCATTCAGTGAAACAGTTTTATTTTTAAATTGAAATTATTATAATTTACATACAATAAACTACAGGGACTTTGAATCTATAGTTTGATGAATTTTGACAAATATATAAACCTATGTCATTATCTCCACAATCCACACACACAGAATTTCTGTCATCCCCATGTTCCGTTAGGCCCCTGCGCAGAGAGTAACACCACCACCCTTGGCCCCCCGAAACTGCTGATCTATGTATAGATTCGTTTCCACTTTCTTGTATTTCATATAAATGGAAGTCATTTGTTCTTTTGTGTCTGGTTTCTTTCATTCAGAATAACATGTTAAGTGCATTCTTCTTTATATTGTTTATGAATAATCCATTCAATTTTATCCAGTTAGTGTATCTAACATCACAGTATGTTTAGTTGCCTTTTGATGGACTTTGAGTCAACAGATAGTTTCTAAGTACAGTTTTAACCACACTAACCTGATTTCCATAGTTATTACAACATGTTTATGAGATTTTTTTTTATTGTATGATAGATGAATAGATACATAGACAGGCAGGTAGGCAGACAGATGGATAGGGTACTTTTCTACTTCTAAGTACAAACAAGTTTATTTGGAGTTATGCATTATACTAAGAAGAACAAAAAGCAGTCTTTTGTAAAAATAACTACCATATTTTGCTTATCTATCATGTATCAGACACACTAATCTTCACTTTATCCCTCTGAGATAAGTAATAGTAACAATGGTCTATGTTTATATGGTGCCAGGCACTACTCTTAATACTGAAATAATATTAACTCACCTTATCTTAATTTTGACATCTTAAGTACAGTTACTATTCCACCTCTCTACAAGGAAACTTAGAAATACAGAGGTTAACCAGCTTGTCCAAAGTAACACAGTTAAGTAAGTGATAGGTTGCATTTAACACAGACCATATATCTCAGGAATCCTTGGTCTTAACCACAGTGCTCATGGCCACCTTAAGTTTTAGTCCAAGAAGTTGAACCTGAGAAATTTAATTAAACTTGCCAAAGATAATATAGTTTAGGTTAATACCCCAATTCAATTCCTGGTCTGATTGACTCCAAATCCACTCTTTTAATCTGCTTGGGAAATGATGATGTGTATTTGAAAAAGTAGGATGACACTGGGTTAGGTACACAGGAGCTGAAGAACACCAAAAGAACTTTTGAAGAGTGAATCCCAAACTCTTGTCAACTCTTAAAGGAGTGATCAGGAAAAGTGTGGTAGAAGAATTGAACAGTGAATGGCAGATGGGATTTTTAACAAGAACAAGTTTGGTTGGGTCTCAGAAGGCTGAATATATGTGTGGGGTGTGTTAGTTATGCCAGAAGATAAATTGGAACATAATTGACTTTAGGACCCCATGAACAGTGCTGGGGCATGTAAACATTTAAGGAGTAAAACTAACTAATGAAGGACACAGAGCACGGATATCAAAAGAAGCAGGAGGGTAAAGGTGGGGATTAAATAATTCAAGTAGAAAGAAGAGAAAGAATCATAGTTTCATTATAGCTGAAAAATGGAAAAAGAAAAGTACCCACGAATGGCCATAAGATTTTTCATTTGGCAAGTCAGGATGTTTTTTAGTAACAGCAAAGTCAACTTGCAAATGGTTTAAAGAATAAAGGAGCAAGTAAGTATGGAAATATAGACCACTCATTAGAGAACTAGATCAGCTGGAGGGTAGGAAGAATACAGTAGCCAGCGGTGTATGTTTCATTAAGGTAGTTATGTCATTAAGGCAGACATGAAGATGAAAAGCATGTTTACAGCTGCGGGAAAAACCAAGAGAGAAGCAAAGGTTGGCATTGTGGAAACTGAAGAACTGGCTGATGGAGTGAGGTAGATTCTGGAAGGGGTAGGAAGAGATCCACCCATATGTACTCAATGTCCACTTAATGAACATAGCATGCAAGTTAGTGAGGTATATTGGAGAAAAAAAGTTGAAAATACCAACAAACTAGGATGCAATCCAGAGCAGATGAATGAAGGTAGTCTCTCACATTTCTTGGTAGCCAGTGGAAATTTTGGTTTTATTTTTTTAAAGAAAGAAAAAGAATACCTATGGATCCTACTCTTTCATTTATTAAAATGAAAAGTAACTTTGTATTTATTTATTTACTTATGTATGTATGTATGTATTTTATTATTGATGTAGCACTGCTGTTTTACACTGTGTATATTTAAAGAATACAGCTTCACAACTTTTCAAATGTATCTTACAAAACCAAGACCATCACCAAAGTACCAGTAACTCTCCACCATAGTCCATTAGACCTCCCTTACCCTTCACTCATACCCTAGGTTGCCCTTTGGTAACTTCTAATTCATAGTCAGTTTCCAAGGTTTTGTTTTGATTAGGATTGATTTGTTTCTTTGCTTTGATTCTTTACATTCCACCTAATGAGACCATCCAGTATTTGTCTTTCCTGTCTTGTTTTACCTCTTCACTTTAATCTCTTGTTGAAAATGACAATTTTTCTCTTTTTTTAATAACTGAGTAGTATTGCTTTTTAATAGCTGAGTAGTATTGCTTTTTTTAATAACTGAGTAGTATTGCGTTGTGTATATATATATATATATATCATATCTTCTTTATCCAACCATCTGTCATTGGGCATATATTATAGGAGTTACATATTTTCTTGAATTAGTGTTTTTATGTTCTTTATTCTAAAAAATATTTCTTATATTTTTATATATATTTTATTGTTTATATATATATATCTTTGCTTACATTGTTGTATACCCTAAATGTTCTTTGAAATGGTACCTACTGTCTACGGCCATACCACCCTGAACGCGCCCGATCTCATCTGAAATGGTACCTACTAGTGCATTTGCTTGATCAAATTGGTATATCTATTTTTTCATATTTGATATTTTTAATATATTGATATTCTTAATATTTTAATCTATTTGTAATATTTTAACCTCCATACTGTTTTTCCTAGATGTTGGGCCAGTGTACATTCCCACCAGTAGTATATGAGGGCTTTTGTCTCCTCGTCCTTATCAGCACTTGCTGTCTCTGATCTGTTTGGTATAAGCCATTTTGATAGGTGTAAATGTAGTTTGATTTGTATTTTCCTGATAATAAGTATTAATGAGCATTTTTCATGTGCCTGTTGGACATCCATACATCTTCTTAGAGAAGTGGCTATATAGATTTTCTGCCTATTATTTTCTTTTTTTTAATGTTTGTTATTTTTATTTATTTTTCTTTGTTAAATTGTCTGAGTTCTTTTCAAATCTTGGCTATTAGGCCATTACTTAGATATGCAAATATTTTCTTCCATTTCAATAGGACATCTTTTTGATCATTTCTTTCACTGCACAGTAGCAAATTTGATGTGGTTTCATTATCTTTGTTTTGTTTCTCTTGATATTGTAGTTGAGTCTCCCAAAGATACACTATACCAATGTCCTTAGGTTTGCTTATGTTTTCTTCTATGTATTTATAATTTCAGATCTTAATACAATTCTTCAATCCATTTTAATTTCCTTTTGTTTATGGTATTAGCAAAAGTGGTCTAAGTTTCATTTTTCTGTGTGTGGCTGTCTAGTTTTCCCTGCTCCATTTGCGAAGAGACTTTTCTCCACTGTCTAATCTTTGTACCTTTGTCATAAATTAACTTTCCATCTAAGTGGGGTTATTTATGGACTATCAATCTATTCCATCGATCTGTGTTATCTTTTATTTTTATTTAATACCATTTTTATTACTATAATTTTGTGTTAGACTTTGAAACTGGGGCATACTTTGAAATTTTTTTCTCCTTTAGACTAGCTTTGACTATTTAATATCTTATGTCATTCCATACAGTTATCAGTAATATTGGCTTTATTTTCTTGAAGAATGACATAGGAGTTTTTATAGGGACTGCATTAAATCTTTATATTGGGTAGCCAAATTTAATTGAAATTTCCCTTCCAATATTCAAATGATGGATTTGTACTTGGATCTGCTAGATTTGGCAAAGAAATAGGCTTCTTTAAATTGTGCAATTCAGTGTCAAATAACATTCTCTCAAAGGTGTAATTTTGGAAAAAGAACCAAAAAGTTCTTCCAGCTTTGAATCTGTTTTCACATTTTATATCATACTGTACTGTGTGTGCAGCTCCTTACTTGCCAGTACTCTCCACCAGTATGAAATATTCTATTTTTTAAGTCTTCTTTCCTAATATTTTAGATGAAAATCGGTGCATGTTCTTTTGCTTAAGGAAACTCATTGTAGTAACCGTGAGTGGACTAAACAGTTTCATCAGTTTCCATAACTGCCTTTCTCCCATGGATCTCCAAAGACTTTAATTTATGCTCATTAGTTCTTGTTAGAAATCTAGTAAGGATGCCATAGATGATGTCCATTTTTAACTGTGGACAAGTGGCATCAAGGGTCCTTAGTCTTCTACCGGAAGTTCTGTGATCCCTGCATGCTATCAGAATTACTGGAGTATATCTTCAAAGCAATTCAAACACCTGGGTCCTTGGTTGCCCTTCGTATCTGATGAGTCACTGGGGAGAAATGGTCAATATTTGAGCAGAGCCCTCAAGCTTTCTCCTTAGACGTTTCCCAATTTAAGTCAAAACTGCTCCTTCTGAAGAGAAAAAAAATGTGTATCACAGATGGACATATTTTGAACCCAAGTTTTCTTTGGTTCAGACTAAGTTGGTGCTTGCCATTGTGTGCTGCAGATAGTTATGGATGAAATGCTTTAATGGTATTTCAGCAGTAAGGCCACTGCTTGTGTCCTAAAAAATGCTGTCACCATGCAGATGGGGCAGTATACTACTTATCCTCCTTATACTCAGGTAAAGAGAGATACAATTGCAATTCTGAAAATGCTGTGTTAACTACCCAGGCCAGACTTGTGTATTATAAAATTTCACTACTGATAATGTCAAAACTGAGTCAATAATACAAAAACATGTTTTTTTATTAAAAAAATTCCAGTTTCAAAACTTCAGATGTTTGGTAGTTTTTATTTAACTTAGTTGTTTTCATAGCATCCTACCATTTTCCTCTAAATCACATATTTAGAATTAAAGTCCCTGTAATAATATTGGATTTTTTTAAGAGAGAAAGACAGTTACTCTTTATAGTGTTTTTATCCCTACTTTCTGTAATAGAGCTTTCTAGTTACATTTGGAAGCTTACAGGAAGCTAAAATTAAAGCTTTACTTAATGTTAGGGGGTGTGTGAGAGTTAGCTTCAACTCCTGAATATTATGTGACTCTCAGTTATTAAGTACTCTATACCATTCATCTTTCAGTGAAATAGTTTAATATTATTTTTCCATATTTTGTCTAAAAGATGACCAAATATTGCAGAAGTATAGAAAGCCCACATTTTATAAATAGAATACAATTCAAATCTCTCACAATCCAAAGTGCATGCTTTGAACTACACCTAACTATTCTAATGGCTAATTATAACATCTTCAGCAGAACTGGTGATCTATTTAGCAAACTGAGTAATCTCACATTAGCTCATACTTTGCTGAGTTACATGCTTATTGAAATATCTCTGATGGCAGTAATAATTTGGCTCTTTTTAGATTAGTGAAATCTATCTACCCACTTGAGATTTTTTTTTGACCACTAAGAAGTCAGAAATGGCAATCACTTTAATAAAACTGATTTATTAAATAAGTCCCTGTGTCCTATAAATAAAACACCTTTTGATACATAAGACTTTCCCTAAGCTTGTCTAACTACCCATGTCCTCTAGGAGTGTCACCATCTTTGCTCTTTTAAATTGTAGAGAGAACTAGTGTGAGCACAAAGGTAAAAATGTAGCTAATGTGCACCAAAATTGTTTGAAAATCGAGGTGGAAGTAGGTGCCTCTCCTTTGCACTTTTTTTGGGCAAGTATGGACACAAAGAGCTTTTAGAGTTTGTATTTTCTTAAGAGAGGGTGGAGGAGGTTGAAACTTCCCAACATGTGAGAAGTATAAACAGGAACTTTGCTCTTTTCCTATGAAAATACTTGAAATCCTACAAGAATCTTTGTGACAGGAGACGTTCACTCTCACACTGGTCAGGACAGTGGTGCCCTTTGAGCAAAGGGAAGCTCCAAGAAAAGCCTGCAGTGTAGACTGAACTGCATCTTGCCTCTCACACAGCAGGTGAGATCCTTTCTTAAAATGGGAGGAAATAGAGGGTCCCGTTTGTGGCTTCATTAGGAAAAGAGAAAAAGCTGGACAAAAGTTATTGAAGTTTTTAAGTTTTAAGAAATGGCTTATACTATCTGGAAAAGTGAGAAATCATTAAGATTCTTTAAGAAAAAAATAATGACAGAAATGATGCATCATATTCACTTGTATTTAATTTTGGGGTTTTTTTGAATAAAGAATTTCAAAGATATACTAAAGTAAAAAAGAGAGCGTGAATAGTGCTAAAATCATCTTCAACAGTGACTAATTTGTTAAATACTCCCTATGCCATCATCCATTATTATTTAAAGCAAACAATAAAAACTGAATCATTTTATCTAAATATTTCATCATATACACCTAAAAGATAGAGATTTTACAAGAAAGCTACAATTCCATTACCGTATCTACAAACTTAATGGTAATCCCTTAACATCACCAAATATCCAATAAGTGTTCAAATCACCAATGGTTTGATGAATATAATACTTTATTTTAACACAATACTTGAATCACGATCCAGATAAGATAGACATGATGCAATAGTGTTAAAAAAAATCATTAGCATCTCCTCCCATTTTTCTTTTTTCCTTCTTGCAACTTATTTATTGGAGAGATGTCTTGGTTTCCTTCAATCTGTTTTTTGCTGATTGCATTCCTGTCACTTAAGGTAACCCATCCCTCTAACCTCTAACTCCTGTATTTCCTGAAAACTGGAAATTGCATCTGAAGATTTGATCAGGTTCAGGCTTGAATTATTTTCCAAGGTAGTGCTTGCTTCCATCAAAAGGATCTTATCATCCACTTTCTTCTTTTTTTGTGCTGTTAGCAGTGTGTGATGTTGTCTAAGTTTCCCGATGTTTTAGATTTCCCCATCTCTTCTATTCACTGTCACCCTGTCACCCTGTGATCTGGAGCTTCTCATCATACTTGAGCCAAAGATTATGGTCTCTCCATTTGGAGTACTGAGAATGTATAGGGACTTGTTTTTAAAAAAAAAAAAACCTTCCAAGTGTAACTAGGAAAAAAAAATCCATCATGATTTTTCAAACTGATTTCTCCTTCTATGACAAGATCCTGTCTTGAAAGGCATTAGTGAAAGAAGGGTAATGGGTTCTCAATGTATGGATTCTTGAGTTAATGTAAGATTCTACAGATCCACATGTACCAAGCATTATTTTTTGGCTGAGTAAGTTAAGGTCTCCCATTTAGATGTATTCCCATTTCTTCGTGATGCGTATAAAAGTATTATTGCTACTATAATATTTTTTTTGAATTTTAGTTTTTCAAAATATCATTGAAGTTATACTATTAACACTATCATTATGAATAGTTTTAAATAACAGATTCTGAAATGGAATTACTATCTGTGTATTTAGAGTTATGTATGTTTCGAATTGGGAATACTTTGAAAATAATTTCATTAGGAGGACCCTTTTTACAATAGACAATCGTGATGGTTGAACAACATTGTGAATGTACTTAATGCCACTGAATTGTGCACTTAAAAATGATTAAAATGATAAATATTGTATTGTGTATATTTTGCCATAAAAAAACATATATTAAAATTTTTAACACAAAAAACACAGAAACATGCAAGTACAAGAACCTTATACTTAAAGAAACTGAATGTCACTGACCTAGAGCTTTTAATAAATTGGCAAACATGATGCTCTGCCCTGTAGTTTTAAGTGCCGGGAAAAGATAGACTTGGTCCTGCATTTCTAGAACCTGAAACCTAATGGGGGTGGCTCTCCGCTTCTCACTAATGACTAGATGTGTAACTGTATAGCATGAATCTGCACTATGATTTGATTTTACACTGTGTCAAATGCAATGAAATGAAAAATATACAGAACTTTGCAGACATGTAATAGGGGAGACCAGATCTGATGTTGGAAGAGGGTGCAGAAAGGTACTGTGAGGAAATGACAGCTGGACTGAAATTTAAATAATGAATGAAAACAGACAACATTCTTAAGAGCTCATTGGCCCCTTTTACCATCTCAACCTCTTTTCTCCTGTGGCATCAACTCTGTGTTCTTCAGCATTCTACCCACATTAGCATTTGATGAATTGTGAGACCTCAGTTAATACATTGAGTAGAAATGTTTATTCTGAATGTTTGTGGGACTGGGTATTCTCCTTTTCTATTTTTTTTTAGTTTTCATATTTATATTTAAATGATTCTATAAAAAATTTCAGATGTCATTATAGCCTTCACATATATAGGAATTGCTTTGCAATTTAATTGTTGAGTAAGTTCTCTTGTACAGACAACTGATTGTCACTTCTTAAATTGTTTTTCATTCATTTCTTTTTGTTATAGTTTTGTATTCATTCTTCCACAAATATGTTCTAAATAGCATAGACTGTTTGAAGAGAAAATGTTTATTAGTCTTTAAAGGATGCAGCAGTCCCTTTATTTTTGGTGATATTTTGAAGCTGTATATTTTGCAAATGATACAGACCTGTTTCACATGGGTTTTGATAAAACATCAGATATCCAGACTGAGCTTCCCACATGTATAGCACCACATATTCTGTGGGGGTGTAGCTGACGGTGGGACTCAGCATCACCTTTGGTATATATTATCTTTACTGATAGAGGAGAAGATTGAGAAGTAAAGCACAGAGAGAGTCTATGTGATTTGCAAAATGTAAATGGATTCCTCCAACTAAGATAAAACTTACTATTTTTTATATCAAAGTTTCACATGGTATCTAATTCTAAACGAAAATTAGAATTCATATCCCCTCAAAAGCTACATATAAGAATAACTAGTTGTAAAATACTCTGATAGATGATCAGTTAGGGATTCCTAGAGTATACAAAAATGTAATAATTTGGGAAATTATATCTGTAGACCTTTGTCACTATGCCAGTTGTCCTTACAGAATTTTGGATGTGGTGCCAGTCAAAGCACTTGCCCTATATTCACAAATTACACATAGTAAATGTACAATTGGTAGGCTGCCCCTAAACCATCATAATAATTAGACCTTTTATTGCTTCTAAATCAAGGAACTGAAGTATATATTTTTAGCTTCCTAGAATCTCTCGTCTTGAGATATGTATTAATATTTTTCAAATAGATTACATAAATGAATTGATTTCAAGTGAGTTACATGAATTTGAATTTACTTTTTAAATGAATTACATAAATGAAATACATACAAATGAACCATGTATTTCTAGTGAAATACATGAATTACATGCTGTGTGGTTTATATTGAAAATACAAGACCACTTTACAGCATCATATTTTTAATATTTTTGTCTAAAGGGCATCCATTTAAATAAATAGCAAAAATCATGACAATAACAATCAAATACTATTGTTAAGCTCTGAATAACTAAAGCAAAGTTTCTCACATATTTAGAAACTGACACTTCTTGAATCCCATAAGGGGGGGAGAAATAAATAAGAAAAATTGGAACAGAGTGCCGTTTCTTTTATCATATTTGAGAGAGTCTAATAATTACTCTTGTATATTTTCTTTTTCTTTCTAGGAAAAGCCATTGACAAAATCCCTACAACGTGGAGAAGATCCTCAGTTTGACCAAGTATGTTATGAATCATATACTGGTTTTTATTTATTGCAAATGCACCAAAGGCCAGGCCTGAGTGTCAGTGAATTAGTGTCAGTGAATTTCCTCAAAGAGGATGCAGGATGTGATTGTAAGATCTGGCCGCAGTCTTTACAGTTATGGCTTATAGTGGACATTCAAGTAAATCTGTTGACTTGAAGAGGAAAAAACTAGACTAAGTACACCCTCAATTCCTTAATCTCTGTATATCAGAATAAGATAAAATCAAGAGAAAATAAGTAAATTTCCATTCAAAAATGTATTGAGATTCTTCGAATAAAAGATGCTCGAGCTCTGAACTCGAGTTTATTCCAGTTTTCATCCAACATATTTTTGTGGAGTGTTTTTTTGTTTCTTCATTCAACATATTTTTGAATGCCTGCTATTTACTTGATATGGTACTAGGAATTGATAATATGAAATCTAGAAGTTTTAACACTTTAGGAAATCACAGTTTTGTGAGAGAGACCATCTGTATATTATTGTAAGAGAATATAGTAACTTGTGTTGTAATAGAAAAAGAAATGCATGAATGAAGCAATTTAAGGCAGAATAAATACAAAGATAGTCTTTTGAAAATACATACATAAAGTTCTTATGCGCTCAGAAATTAGAATCTGGTAGATCCTGGTTCAGTCAGTTCAGTAAGTATTCATGTGTGTTTCAGAATGATGGATATCAGGTAAGCAGAAGAAACTGGCAATGTGTTTTTGGTGTTTCCTGAACTTGTTACTTTCAATAAAGACGATGTTCTTTAAAAACCTTACTTCAAGTTAGCGGCAGAGGCAAAACACTGTTGATGTACCCTAAATGATCTAATTTGGTAGACTTTGCATTGTTTTGTGGGTAACATGCAGAGTACACTTTCTGCTAAGCTTTGAAATTGCCTTTAATGTGAATTCAAGGGGAAAATTCTGTCTGTTAAAAAACAGACTTGTAATCCAAAAATGTAAGGACTGACTTTAGAGAAAAAATTCTCCACCTTCTATTTTTGAGTTGTTTGTTCAGTGATACCTGAGAAGTGGGTGCTCAGTGCCAGTCGTCCAAGTCTGGCATGGCTCTGGGCTTACACTCTGTTAATGGCCCATCTTCTGCTTTCTGGAACACTGGTGAATTAAGTATGCTCTCATTTCTATGTCGGGGAGATGTCTTCCCTGACCATTCTTAGTTGTTTTCACTGGGTAGCTGCAGGGTCAGTGACCCTGGGTGAATGTTTGGAGTTCTTATTTTGGAAATGTAGGTAGCAGTGACTCTTTTGGCTCTTTTTTCTTTTTAAGAATGTAACTATCTGTTCTTCCTTCAAAAAAAATGTTATTTTTCTCTACTTCTTTTTCTTTATTCTCTGGAAAAAATGCTACTTCTAAATTTCAGTATTGCAGATAATAGTTATTCTAAATA
The DNA here is from genome assembly GCA_004024945.1 of Uropsilus gracilis. NCBI lineage: Eukaryota > Metazoa > Chordata > Mammalia > Eulipotyphla > Talpidae > Uropsilus > Uropsilus gracilis. Next base: position 142,279 of record PVHY01001655.1, read on the forward strand.
ATGTGGTTGAAGAACAATTTCTCATTTACTAGTTAGTATTCATTTTATGCATTTCAGCATTGTGGAAGAGATATTCGATGGAATTAGACCTGAGTTTAAAAATCACAGCTTTGCCATTAGCTTGTTGCCTAAAATTTTGAAACACAAAATCTCTATTCCACCCACATTTCCTAAATCAGAAACTATAGATTAACAAGATCCCCTGTGATCTATGCATATGATGCTTGAAAAATGTATTAATGACATTTTAGGAGTGAACCAGTAATGACACAGTCTCTGAAAACATTCAAATAAGACACATAAAACTAACCTTTGATCATTAAATCATAAGTATACACATGAACTGTGGAAGAAGGCAACCAACAAAATCTCATTTTAAAGAGACAGCAAGACTCCCCTGCTGCAGGAAGATAACTAGTTAGTCTACTGCAGATTCAGTTTTCAAAAGTCAGTGAAGTGACCTTTGAAAGTGTCCATCCTCTATTTCAACAACAAGTTAAAACTGTGATTTAGTTGGCAAGACTGTAAATGTATCAAACTATCTTAGTCTTTTGGTATTAAATGATCAAATTATGTAATTTCCCTATTAATTCCAAAAGGTAGGATTTTAATCTGAATTTCTACAGAGGTCTCTCTGTAGAAAATACACTGCTGATGCCACTTTGTGTGGTATAGAAATTCTGGGTAGTTGTAGAACTGTAGTAATAGTAGAAATAACATTTATTTAGGATTCAACATAGAATAGGCACTATGCTAAGAACATCGTTTGAACAGAATACAACTGGTCCTTGTTTAAGGAATATTTATATCAATTTCTTCCCTTTAAATATTGCTGGCAGGTTTGCCTAACTTTATACAGAGCTGGGTTTCTACATTTTCACCACCTAAACCTGGGTGGCCTGTTTGGTCGTCTACTTAACAAACCCATGATTCATTTTTTTCTAGGTGGAAATACAAGCAGGGCAAAAAATGAATACTTTGTAATTAATATACCAAACCCATTGTCTCTGTCTTACCATCATGACTCAGTCATCAAAAGGACCCCAAAGAAGAAAGTCTCATCATCGTGGTCACTGTCATTTCTGTGTTATGTTTAATGGAAATGAGTTCAGGTAGATTGTTCAGTATTTTATGGCTAAAACCTGAAAGAGTTCAGTCTGAAATCTTTATATTCTGACTTATAAATCTGTGCTTTTTACTCTGTCGCATATGTTTATCTTTCTAAAAACTAAGATGGTGAGAATCAGAGAGGAGTGTTCAACAAGTAAAAAAAATCTGAAATCCTTCATCAACTAAGATTGGGTTTGGTTGTAGATTGCACATACATTAATAGTAAATTGAACAAGATAAAAGTTTATTTCTCATGTTCACTAGTTCTCATGTTCTCTTTCTCTCATGTTCTCTGTCTCTGTCTCTCTCTCATAAACAGTCCAGTTCTCTATATTATTATGGTTCTCTTATGTAATCTTTGCATCCCCAAGGTCATCTTATGCTCCATTTGAGCCCCTGGACTTCAGCCAATAGATAGAAGACATCTCCATTCCAGTATAAAGAAGGAGAAATGGAAAAAGAATTTTAAAAAGAAAAGAAATAAAATAAATAAAAACAATCTCTCCCAAAGTTGCAAATGTGAACTCTTATATACAGCTGGCCAGATATTAATCTCTTGGCCACATACAACTTTCTAAAAGATTGGGAAATTTTATTATGAGCAGCCATTTGTTCATCTAAAAATGGTGTTTTATAGCAAGAAAGAAGAAAAGAATTGATAGTGGCTAACAACTGCCTGGCTCTGATAGATAGTATATAGCTTGTTTTTGCCAAAATGCCCAATAAAGAGTACTATTCAAAATTTTGTAACTCTTTTATTTCATTTTGTATTTGCCCTGGATTTGCCAGTTGTCTAGTTTGTCAAATTTGAATTCAAACATATACAAATTACAGGTGAGAGAGAGAGATTGTATATGCTTTCTCATGTATGTTCTTTATATTACTTCAGAACTATCAACTTAATGCCTAACTTAAAGCCTGTTGTTTCATAAATGACAATATGTCTAAATAGGATTAATTTTTTAAAATTTGATGACAAAAAACTATTCTAGTGAAACATTTATACCTTAGGGGACAAGGAATTTATACTCTCATTTCTAAATTTCACTTAGGATAAACAATTTCATGAATATGAACTTGACCTATCCATACACAGTATCTAACATGTGCCAAACATTATACCAGCTTGTGGGAATAAAATATAGGAAGCATGTGCCAGCGCTAGAGAAATCCCTTCCCCCACCCCAGTCTAGTGAGAGCAACAAACAAAGAAGATATAGGTAATCAGATGAGTTATAAACTCATGCCAGTAAGTAAGCTCACAGTGGAAGGATCTAGAGTGTGTGAGCTCAAGGAGAGCTTTGCTCTGCACTAGGGAAACACACAGGGCTCTGCAAGCAGACAGGAGCGGTTCAGAGCAATATTGGTACAACTTTTAATATTTGCCAGTGAGAATATCATACCAGTAATAAGAATTAATGCAGGTAGAGATTTCCAACAACATTTTGAAAATGTATGCTGCCACTAATTTTTAGGGCTTAGAAAGGGAAATGAAAAGCATCCTGATAATAATTCCTAATGCAAAGATGTCCTGCTTTCCAGGAACTTTGGATCCACAGAGAGTGACATGCCAGTGTACAAACAAACAACTCTGATAGGGGCTCATGTGTGTAAAAAGTACCACATAGATCATGTAGACAAGAAACAGTATGAAATTTCAGAGAGTAGAAGTGCACTTCAGGGTGGAATGATCAGAAAAACTTTCTGAAAGACTTTATTAGGCACCTAAAACAGTAGAAGCAAAAGGACATTGCTGGTTCTTGGCAGGGAAGAGGACAGGAAACTTCAGAAGAGAAGAACATTTTGTGCAAAGCCACTGAACAGAAAAATGGCTTTATAAGTTATCATTAGGATCTGATGAATGAATCAGTTTAGTTGAGGCAGAGACATGTATTGTTAAGGGGTAATCTTCAAAAAGAAACAAAATCACCATTTCCATACAAATATTAAACACACATGTGTTAAAGATTTTACTTAAAATATTTTCATGGAGGATGTTACAACCAGTTTAGCAAAATAAGTCAGAAGGAAAAATATAAAATGCTAGATGACTTCACACATATAAGGAATTACAGAGCAACAGAATAAAGAGCAGACAAACCTAAATGAAAACAGATCCAAAAATCTGACTGTAGAATTGAGGCTATCAGAGAGGGGAAGGGGACAATGGAAGGAAAGTGAGAAGAGGGTTCAGTGGGTTAAGGTGAAGGATTATGGGTGCTTTCGTGGTAGATGTGGTGTGGTGACATACATCTGAAAAGGTGTAAACCTGTACCTCTAAATCATATATAGTCTTATCAACCAACATACACAAGAAGAGAATTCAAATTACAAGACATGTTTATAAATCAGGAATGAATGTGCAGTCCGAGGTAAAAATGATTTCTTCCATGGAGGAGAGTGAAATCAACTGAACCTTTACTGGTCACAGCTTTTTCCCAATAAAGAGAAAAAGATTTTATATTGCTCTCAGTTATCTACTGTTGGTACAACCTGAAATCAACTCAGAGGCATTGAAAGGTGCAAAGTTCCTGTAGGCTGAGAATCAGATATCCCTTGGAGAGCTGTGTTCTATACATGTGTAGTTTTCTACTGACACATAAGTTTTTCCTACAGACTAGGAGTGTGGGAGGAGAGATTATATATGATGGGTTACACTTGGGAAGAACTTGGGTGCTGTGGGTGGGGCTTGACACCACACATACTGATTTCAAAGTGATCACAGTGGTGGCTTGATGGCGACCCTAGAGATGCAGACCCAAGGAAGCTGTGCTCATGTACAGACAGATCCTGGAAGCTTGTAGACATTTTGGCATTTGGGCATTGATAAAAGATGTGAGACTCTAAGCTGTCCCAAGCTAAAAAGGAGACAGTAGGATTAAAAAGAATTTTTATAAGCAACATTATATTTAAAATATAGAGAAAGGTAAACCTAGGTAACTGTAGTTTTCAAACATGTCTTGGAGCTGTTTCCATTCAGTTGAAGAAAAAGCAGAGTGCCTGACATTTACTAGGATCTGTACATGGTGCTAGGATTACAAAAGTCAATGATAGAGTTCATGCCCTCAGTTCCCCAATCTAGGAAGAAAACAAATAATGATATGATGTATATGCTGTACTTGTGGTAAATATCAAGTGCTATGGGAACTTAGGTAAAAGAGCCTTAATGATGCTGGGAAGGTGGCAAGTGTGCCATAGGGAGAAATCAAAGGGCAGAAGTGACATTTTAAAGATACCTATTATGCAGATGAACAAGATGAACCAGGTTGTAACAGAAAAAAGGAATCTCACGGACAAGTTGAATGTGGAGAAGCAGAGTCCTGGAGAGTTGCTGGGCATGACATGGGAATGTAACAGGAGCTTGTTGGTTCAGTGGTCATCAGCTACTGAGAAAGTTGGATTATGTTTTTTGGATAAGAACTCTTTTTTTCCCTAAGAGACAAAGTCTCCCTATGTTGCCCAGGGTTGTCTTGAACCCTCAAGTGATCCCCAGCCTTAGCCTCTCAGGTAACTGGGATTATAGGTGCATACCACACACCCAGCCTGAATAAGAACTCTTCAAGCAGAGAATTGCTATACTCATAGAAAGGGTATAAATCAGTTTTACACATACTGAATTTTCAGTGAATGTAGAATATCTCAGAAAAATTGCTGGGGCTTATTCATTTATATGGTAACTCAGCAAATGCTGAAAGATTAATAAAAATGTAAGACAAATGAGTGAAGAATATCATAGGAAAACATAATTTAGTGTCAGAAAGTGGGAGAAACCTAGGAAAATGCAGCTGTTCAGGACAGCAATGAGCCATCATGGCAACCTCTGTAGGGATGGAAGAATGGAGGTAGCTCATTGACATAAGATTTAGGAAAAACCTTTTTGATGCACTGACTATTCATTAAAAGGTACAATGTATTTTTATAGTTGGTATATTAACATTCAATTTTTCAGGAGATTTACTTTTATAATAGCTTATAGTTTGTAGTGTCTCATTATATTTGGGAACACTTGTGAAACAGTGCACTGAACACAATCATTGTAAGGGCAATGAGTTCCTTACCTATGATCTGTGAATAGCATCCTGTGAGTGAAGGGTATGGCAAGCTCCCATTTTAACTTCAAATGACTTTCTTCTGTCATCCATGTTTATAGATGTCCTTTTAGAAATATAAAGGCCAAGGGACTTAAGTTTCAATTCTCTAAAGAAACATTAGTCAACTATGATGGCTCTGAGGCTAGGAAGATGATGATCAAATGCAGCTCAACTATCAAGATAACCCATTTGAAAAAAGTGAGAAACTGCATTCCAAAATAATGGTTACCTGAGGAAATGTGTAATGCTTACCTGATGGAGGATGTCCTAATGACAGTTACCAATTCATTTCAACTCAGAGTGAAAATTCTCCCATTTGAATAAAGCAACTGAATGTTATTTCACATACCTTCTAGTGATGTTTGCTTCCTTGTTGATTTTGCCTGTCATTGGCTTTTACATCTTTTCTTATATCTAGTGATAAAATTCATATAACGTATTCCTATTCATGGAATAAGTTGTATGACTCAAATAATAGTTGCTGTATAATGATTTTCTATTTGAAGTATTGCTGCAGTTCAGTCTCCTAAAACTGTCTCATACCTTAACTGGAAGCTACTTCTTCTATGTAGTAGAGTATGAGTATTCCCCAAAGGAGTTTGTGCCAGAATAAGAATTAGAATTCAGACCCTTGTTTTCACAGATGAATTGTCTTGCTATACTTTGATGTTGCCTAAGTAACATCAAAGAGAGATAAGCGAAAGTGCAGGAGAGTAACTAAGGCTGGGCAGCATCATAGGATCCTGGCTAGGAGAACAAGAGAAACTGATAAACACTGCCATTGCTCAGGAGACTTCAAGGGAAATGACTACGAGTTAGTGAGTTAGTTAGTTAATTGGGTTTGTCCTTTCTGATTTCTCATATAAGGTTGGCAAGAACAGAAATCATTTTCAGGGATAAAGTGAGTCATGAAGGAAAGCATCACCAGTCAAGACTGCAAAGTTGACTGGAGGAAGGTCAGTTATTTGTGAGAGAGGAAAGCAGATCTTGTGCTGAATAATGTACAGGAACTTAATGTTCTGCCTATCTGCTAAAATGTGTCCATTTAAACTTATATTTGGGTTCAATACATTTTTTCAAAATTTTTGCAGTTCCTGAGAGTCTCGTGTATAGAAGAGTTTAACATCTAATAATTAGCTTCTTCGACTGATTGATTCTGGTTCCAGAATAATTACTATCCAGATATTCTTTCCCATTGGCTTTGGAGTGAGCTGGTGCCTGAGCAGACTCGGGAAGCCCAATTGTTGCTTTTTCCTTTTTTTTTTTTTTTTTTTGAGACTAGGTCTCGCCGGTGGAACCGCAGGCTCATGTTGCCCAGGTACCACGGACTAAAGCAATCCCCAGCCTCAGCTTCCCAGGTAGCTGGGATTATAGGTGCGTGCCATCACACCCAGCTATTTTTTGGGATGTCTCGCTACGTTGTCCTGGACTTGAACCACGATCCCCGGACTCCGCTGCTGCTTCTTAGGCTGCTGCTTACAGGCACGCGCCACTGGACCCGGCCCTGCTTTTTCCTTTGGATCTATTATAAGATAGGCAGTGCTCAGTGACCTGTGAGTAAGCATTTGAAAAGCACTGCTCACACATCTGCAGGAACCAGAAAGCATGAGCGCAACAGACTAAGCTCCTGGTGTCCTGACGGAGCCCCTGACAGTTTATATTGGGGAGTGGGGGCTTCCCCCTAGTTTACCTAGATAACAGCATATTATCTTGTCTGGCAAAATTCTGTCATTAGTTGCCATCCATTCTGGCATTAATCGGTTTATAATCTTATCAAAGTCATTTTTTACATTTGTGCTTTAGTTTCAATATTTGGAGAAATAGAAGGGGATAACAAAAGCAGACTTTGTTGAAGTCTATTGTGTCCCACACTTTATAGCATTTTTTTTTTTTTTTTTTGAGACTAGGTCTTGCTATTTTTGCCCATGGAACGGCAGGCTCATGTTGCCCATGGTACAACAGACTCAAGCAGTCCCCAGCCTCAGCTTCCCAGGTAGCTGGGATTACAGGCACGCACCACCACGCCCAGCTATTTTGGGGGGGACTAGGTCTTGCTATGTTGCCCTGGGAGGGTCTCGAACCTTGATCCTCAACCCCAGCTGCGACTCCATAGGCTGTTTCTTACAGGCAGGCGCCAGGATGTCTGGCTACCTTGTAGCATTTCATGTAGCCTTCATAAACACCCACTGAGGTAAGTATATAAGTTCCAATTTATGGATGAAAACATAGGGCATCAGAGAAGTGGAAACAAGGCCAAAGTCCCAACAAGCCAGTAAAGGGCAGAGCTGTAACTTAGATACAAAATGGTCTGATCTTCACAATACACTAATGACATTATGAAAACCTGGCTTGTGTAGAATCAGTCATCAGAATGAGGTGTCCTGAAAACATTCAGTTGATGAATGATCTCATCAATATGTAGGATATAGGGAAAACAGAGACAGGAAAAAATTTAAAACTAACTGTTAGCAGAATGAAAGCATAAAGCAAGAGACAGGGAGAGAGTGAACTGGGGGAGGGATGATCACAAGAGATTAAGATGATGTTCACATAAAGTGGTGGGAAAACCTAAGGGTAGACAATCAATTTAAAAAATTGAAATTAAAAATAATCCAGTTGTAGGTTGAAAAAAATGTGGTATTTATACACAATGGAATACTACTCATCAATTAAGAATGACAAATTAGACGACTTCTTGACAACATGGATGTACTTAGAAGAAATCATACTAGCAGAAACAAGTCAAAAAGAGAAAGACAGAAGTCAAATGGTCTCACTAATATATGGGACATATTGAAGAAAAATAAATAAATAAATAAA
>PVHY01001656.1:0-17348 GCA_004024945.1 Uropsilus gracilis
CTACCTTTCATAACAGATAAATTGAAAATTAAAAAAAAAATGAATTAGAAGCCAGTGTTCTCATTCCATTTGTTTGTTTAGAGAGTTCCCCAGATGACTTGCAAAATGGCATTATATTCATCACTATCTAATAGAAGTTCTTACTAACAATAATTGTAGTTTAATGTATTGTTTTATCTTGTGAAACTAGTAATTAGATTAAATTATTTTATTAAAGTAAATTGATTGCCTTTTATTAAATTATATAGAATGTCATATAATCCTATTTTTTAAATAAAAGGGTAATCATTAATATAATTCCAAGTAATTTTTCTTCTTTCTAAATTTAGCATATTTTGAATTAATAACAAAACAATAATTTTATAAATTTTATTAAATATTAAAATGTAAATTTATTGATATAAAGAAAACTAAATATCACTGAAGAGATTTCAATTTCTTAAGAAGTTATAAATTCTAATTCAGGGAATTTCATCTACTTAGTATCAAGGAATTTAAACTACTCAGTACACTGAAAATTTAAAATATAACTTGAAACTATTTGAGAAAAAAACACAGGAATAACATTTATGTAATATCAGCAAATAATAAAACTTTAGGAAAGATTAAAGGAAAATGTTCAAGGTCTACCTTATGTGAATAGCAATTATAGAACAACTCTGAGTGGGGATAAATAACTGTTATTATATAAGAAACCAGTATACTTGTTTTCCCCTCTATATATTCCCCATGTATATATTATAAGAGTGTATAGCAATATCATTAATTTTTCCACAGTTTTCTGAGCTCATAGCTATTCAACATAAGTATACACCTGTTTATGCTGAAATACGAAACTTCTGTGTATACTGAATCTAGAACAATGTCTTTTTCTCTAATTTTTATTGAATTCATTGAAACTAGCTCAGCTCGCAGAAGAAAACAACTCCCAAATGTTTTTTGCTAGGGACTCCTATTATTTAACATTGTTGCAGCAGAAATGCATATTTCTTTTTTTATAACATTTTAAAATGATGTCTATTGAAAGATGGAATATAATAAAACTTATACTAGTTACTACTTCATCAAAGACATGCTCAGATAACATTGAAATTTATTTACAGCATGGTTATGACAAAACACATAAGAATTTTCAGTCATTACTTAATGGATGCTTTATCAACTGCCTTCAGTCAAAGAATAGATAACTATATACTTATGGGAAGGTTTTTACATTTAATAACATTGTTTCACAAATCCCATTGGAGGGCTATGGAAGAGTAAATATTTAAAAACAGATGTCCTTAAAAATTAAACAATATCCATTTTATGCAATTTACTAAGAAATTGTTAAGTAGTCTATATAGTTTATTAGTTCTAGTTTACTTAGTTCTATATTTTGATACTCTAAAAAGAAAATAAATTTTGAAGGCATTAGCATTCCCAAGAAAATTTTGAAATACCTTTTAGTTTTATATAGATGCTTTAAAATAAATAAAAATTTTTGTTTCAAATAAAAATTAGCTGAATTCTTAGAAACTTCTAAATATTAAATTTGACAAACATACATTTTTAAAGAAAAGGCAGAATGGCCTGTTAATCAACTCATTTAACTACCTATCTCCCTAAAACTCATGTATGTACCCCAATGTTTAATAATGAGGCTGACATCTTATGTTCCAGATGAACTCTTTAAGGATCAGACTAAACATCACATTGGTCTTAATTCAGACAGGGATGACCTAACTGTTAGAACATGTAAGAGGCTGAGGAGTTAGAATAAGATAGAAATGTTCTTTAAGGGTTCAACAGTTGTAATCAGATTCAACATATTTGTGCTTCTATTCCTAAGTTTAATTTTAGCTGCAATTGTAATTGATTCTACAAATTTCCCCACTCTCACACTGATATCTTAGCATCTGGAGATGCCACATATAGTAACAGTATTAACTTTATGAATAATAAATATTTGCAAAATGTGTAGAACTTAGTTTTCTTATTTACTAAACCTTATTTTCAAATCTAAGGAATGGCTTTTAATGTAGGTCACATGTTCAATTACAGAAAAATTATGCCCCCAAAAAGCAGTATTAACAGTGCATACTGTTACTTAGCAGTAATATCATAAAATGCTACCAATAGTCATGTATTTATAAAATGCAATTGCAAAAATACATTGCTGAAGCTTAACCAGTAATATTTTATTTATGCTGTAATGATGTTTGAAAATATGACTCAGATTTTATATGTTGGAGAGTTTATATTTTATGAACAATAAGATTCACTATGTATATTTATTGTATGTATGTATTCTTGTAATAATAACTTAGTACTAAACATTAACATGAGGTTAGTATTAAGCAACACATTTCAACTTTAAAGATGATTTTGGAAGGGGGATTACTTTAAATAGAAATACAAGATATTAATTTGCAACTATTTCTTTGTTTATCAGTTTTATCTATGCTTAACAAGTTACTACAATTACTAAATTTGAGTGGAACAGGACAGTTTATTTCCAAAGAGTTTCCTGTGTAATTATTTCCACATTGTAAAGTTTCAATAGTGACTTGTTTCTGAATATGCTGCATATACCAAATGGTAATAAGGTATAACTATTAATAAGTAATAATAAATAATAATTAATAGGTAACAACTATAAGGAATATTCAGTCCATAAGAAATAAATTTCACGTGGCAAAACTATCATATTCAAAACAACTATCAACTGTGGATTAGTTCTCAGATAATTCCATGTTAAAAATTCCTTCCAGGGAAATCTGCAAAAAAATTTTTAAACAATACATGAATTTTCACTGACATAATGTGCACAAATTGAATTTATGATGTTCACTGGTGATGGAGTGAAACTTATACTTTTCCATTTTGAGTATGTTTGTGATGATTGACTTTAATTTTAGCGCATTTTTTGACAATTTTATGCCATTTCATAGAGTGGCTATAGTTTAACCACGAGACTGAATACAATCATATAAAATTTATTATAGTCACTTGAAATGATGATTCAAAATAGCTATATTGCAATATCATTAGTGGCATGTTCTGGAGTTTCTAGCAGTATATAAAGCGAACATAATAGCATATGCTGTATGGAAAGAGGTTAAAATAATTTTATCTCTAATATGATCTGATTTTATGACTTCTGGTTGAACACCTAGAAGCAGGGGGATTAAACTGTCCTTGACTGGGATGGAAAAAAAAATTTTTTTTTTGGTCTGTGTTCATATTTTTTTAATTTTTGCTCCTAAGAAAGATTTCATTTAAAAATAATTCTCCAATATAGACTCATGAACAATCAGGAAAAAGGAGAACTCCACTCAAAGAACTCCACTCAAAGAACTCCACTCAAAGAACTAGTTTAGAGATTTGGTTTCTTTGCCCAATTTTTGCTAGTTGTGTGATGTTAGACAAAAATTTTATATTATTTGTAAAATATAAATGTTATGATAGCTTTTAACATTTTTACAAAAATTAAATGTGGTTAAAAGTAAAAATATTTAAAACTTCACTAATACATAGAAAATAATCATTGAGTATATTTTAAATGTATTTAGCAAAAAGTAGGCTTTTAAAAACAGATATTCAGACACATAAATTATGTATTTCTGATGATTTATACATTTTTAATTTTTAACCTAATTTTAATTTTATCTCAAGGGAATTTGGAGAAAATTCTGGTGTATATAATTCTATTCTATTTCAGTTTACTCATGGTAGTACTCATTATTTAAAGTGTGTTACCCTTGCACCTTTTAATTCTGAGTTACAAATTATTATGTCTTCAGAAAAAAAATTGAGAGAATATATTGCATAGCATATTGATTATATTTTTAGTATTTTAATATGGGGAACAAGGGAAGCAAATTAGTAACCCTGCTAATTTGTTTAGGGAAAGACATTGTTACTCTACATATACATGAGGGATTGAGTAGAGCTTGTATCAGTAGTCACTGTAATCTACAGTTATAAATATAATAAATTTAGAAAAAATCTGGAGTGTAATTAAAAAATAGCTTATGGTATGGGAAATATCAAGCAGCTGAGCTCCTTAAAATATCAAATTCTGTGGAAAATGTTATGTAGACAGGATTTTAGGCAGTATAATGACTGAACTTTTATATCACAAAAATTATGTTAATAATTTTGATTATAAGAAATTTTTGTAAGATTATAGAAAGGACATGCATATTATGTAAAATTGCATCAGATTACATGAAATCCAGAAAGTTAAGAATAATAGTTTATTTGTAACTTTTATTAAACAATTTATATCACATTCAATATTTTCAAGTATGCATAGCTTATTAATCATTATTTTAAAGTGTTATTATTCACTGATATTCAGTTGTTATTCATTGTTCACAGTAGTCTATTTTGTTCACTTTTATTTCTGTGACACCAGTGTAATGGCTCCTCTTTTGTTTATGATTTTTTCTATTTCAGTCTTTCTTTTCTGTAATTATTTTAGTTAAGAAAGTTAGTTTTATTGATCTTTGTCTTTTTGATAATTCTAGTTTCATTCCATTGGAGTTAAGAAAGATATTGGGTATGATATAAACTCTCTAAAATTTAACATGCTTTGTGGTATAGCATACAACCTACCCTGGAGTGTATTCTTTGGGTGCCGTAGAAAAACATATGTTTTGCATTCGTTGAGTGGAGTTTTCTCTTTATGTCTCTTAGATTTAATTGGTCTACAGCACTACTCAGTTCTCCTATTCCTTATCAATTTTATCTCTGATTGCTGTGTTCATTATTAACATAAGATTAGTCATACCATTTTTGTTGTTACAATCTGTTTTCTCTTCCAATCCTCTTATGTTGGCATCATATATTTGGGTGCTTTGTTGTTTGGTGCACACACACACAAACACACACACACATACATACATACATATATATACTTACAATTATTTTAACTTCTAGTGAATTGAATCTTTTATCACTACATAATAACCTTATTTATCCCTTGTAACAGTATTTTGTAACTTATATCCTATTTTGCATTATAAAATTATGGTCACTCTTGTTCTCTCTTGAGTGCAATGGGAACATGAAATTAGAGAAATATTTTTATGTATAATAAATATAAATCATAAAAATCTAAACTTATTATTATTGCCATATATACCATGAAACTTTCCAGGTGTTTGTGACTTAGTGATTTTTTTTAACTTTATTATTTTAGGACAATGATTAAACAGGCATCAGGAAGCTATATAACTATAAAATTAGCTAAAGAGATCACAGAGGTAAATATTTAAACTTGCATTGTTATGCATATGTATGTATGCATAATATATCTGTACATACATGAATAGATTTACATCAACAGATGTACATGCAAAAAATGCATATTTATGTTTATGTTTATTTGTAATTGTTTTCCTAAGGAAATAAAGGATATTAAAAAGTTGTTATAAAACTTAAGCTTTAAATTGTAGATATAGAACAAAATTTCTACTATGATCTTCTTCTGTACCTAACTTAGAAACATCATATTAGCTTAGCAGTATTTTTACACTTAAAAATTAAAAAAGTGAAATTCAAGGAAATGTTTTCATTCCAGAGTAGCTAGAATCTACCAGTGATTTTTATCTGTGTTTAGTTAATATGAAAGTAAATTTATTTATTCTCTACATAAGGTAATATGTATTACTTGAGTTCAAGTATGTCAATGTCTAATCCTTCAAAAAGTTTGTTTTTGAAGAATGTCTCCCGTATATCAACACTGGAGAGTTCTAGAAAAACTAGAGGAAGTTCCTTGTCTTACATCAAGAATCTACAGTTCACAGCTATGGAAAAAAATATTTTTTGTCTATTCTTGTTTGTTTCTTATTATTATATTTGGAAACAAATGTTTGAAAATAGTCTTTGTTGAAAAAATACATATGCAAGTAATAGATACATATAGCCTATATGCATTTGTATAAATGTACATATATAAATAATTCAAATAATTCTTAGTCTATTTAGGAGGAATTTTCCATTTAGCTGACTAAATTAGGTATAGATATATGGAGAGAATTCAATATGCACTATCTTTTAAAAATACATTTTATATGTTTATGTGCATCTAAATTAGCACAAATATTTTAATAACATGTGAAGGGACATCCTGGGTAAAGATAAAACATAAATTCTCCTAGTCATACTTAGAAAATTTAGACATTTTGCTCATCTCCTGGGCTACTGAAATGAAGATAATACACTTGTTATCACTTATATTCTTTATTTTTTAAATTCTATGAAATATTAATGTATGGAAAACATAATAGAAATTTCATGTGTATAATGAAAAAGAATGTTTTCAGACTAAACAAAAATAAGCATGTTTCTCAGGATAGTGAGCTACAAAGTAGCATTTTCATTTAAATTACTTTAATAGGAATAAAATTATGGTGAATTTTTTTCTTAATTCCACATTTTTTAAGTGTCCAAGGGTTCCACGGTTATTGCTGTTAGTTTGAGAATATTATAGCTATGATCACATTTTATGAGTTACTTTCCATATTATAATAGTCCCTGGTTGTTTTGTTTGGGTTATAGATGAATCTATTTTGTATATCTAAGGTCAAAGTCATTTCTACACATCCATTTTCCCTTTAACATAAACATAAATGTACATATTAGAAATCTACACCTTGTATAGATTCAGAAATGGTCTAATTTGTATGTGTCTCTTTTTATTTCCTCTGCATTTGTGTTTGCTGCATATATATATAGATATGTTCATATATACATGTCATATATCTATATATATTCAGCAATTGTGTTAGAACTAGTTATAGAATTAAAAACATAAAACATTATCTCTCAAAAAGTTACCAGTATAATAGCTGAATTGTAGGCACAGCAGTCAGAAATCTTCACAGAAAGATGCTACTAGAATATAGTTGTAGTTTGCTGCTCTATTCTGAACTCTATATCCATATTCAAACTCTTTATAGATCACATCTACCATGTTATAACTTTGTCTTGTGTGTTCACTTATTGTTCCACTTTTTTCTTACTGTATTTTACAAAACATTCTCCATTTTGCCTTTCCTTGTGATTATTCTCCAACTCTTGTAATTTGATTATTCTCCTACTCTTGTAATTTGAATTAATGGTAGTGATACAGGGTATTGATGCAGTTGAAAATTGTATGGGCACCAAAATGCCCTGGTGGGTAGAGTCTGAAAGATCTGCGAGAGAAAATGGAAAGTGGGGGCGGGGGAGGAGTGATAAAAGGGAAGAGTGAGGAGGGAGGAAGGGAAGAAATGAGAATGGCGAACTGATAGAACAGGTCCACGTGGACTGGACAGGGGAAGTCCCCTGGAAGAATGAGCTGGTGGTGGCAAAGAGCCATGGTGGGATGGTGGCCAGCAGAGAAGCAGTTGGTGTGGAGTTGGATGCCAGAATGGCAGGATTGGGGTGACCAGGGTCTGCTGAGGGCAGGCCTGGTGGGTTTGGCCAGACGCCTCCAAAGACAGGCCTGGTAAAGGAAGCGTGTTGAGCCACAGCTAGATGGCATATTTGAAAAGCAGAGTTTGCAGCAGCATCTGTTGGGAAACTTTGAAGAGCCTTGGAGAAGCCAAAGCTTAGAATGCTGGAGCGAGAAGAAACAAAGATGCTGGAGGATTGGATTCGGATTAAACAGTGCGGGCACGGTGGCTCGTGCCTGTAAGCTTCAGCCTATGAAGCGGCCAGGACTAGGGAACGTGGTTCGAGTCCCACCTGGGGCCCATAATGAGACCTAGTTCCAAAAAAATAGCTGGGCGTGGTGGCGCACACCTGTAATCCCAGCTACCTGGGAAGCTGAGGCTGGGGATTGCTTGAGTCTGTGGTACCCGGGCAACGAGACCTTGCGGTTCCACGGGCAAAAATAGCGAGACCTAGTCTCAAAAAAAATAAATAAATAAAAATAATAATAAACGGTGCTTGGGGTGAAATAACTGGCCACTTGTGGCATTTTTTGTTTTCCTGCTTAATTTAAACTCTAAATTGCTTTGTGACTTTGGAAATGCTGTGTGCGCAGGTGATGTGGAGGTGGTAAGAAAGTTGGGGGCAAAAACCGCATTTTAAAAGGTGCTGCTTTTATTCCTCTGGCTTGTTGGCTGGCAGCTTTTGCCCTTTTTGACCCAATTTCAGCAGGAGGTACTGTTTTTTAGGAATATTGGGTTAAACCAAGCTATTTCACAGATAAGTAAAAGTTGAAAAATAATTGTATGTAGTTTCTACCCTCTTTCTTGTACCATCTAGTAATAATGGAAAATAATTCGTTTGTCTTTACAGCTTTCCCCCTAAAATATTGTCTGATGTAAAATAATTTCTCTATTAAGTATTGGT
This sequence comes from Uropsilus gracilis, assembly GCA_004024945.1. Lineage (NCBI taxonomy): Eukaryota > Metazoa > Chordata > Mammalia > Eulipotyphla > Talpidae > Uropsilus > Uropsilus gracilis. Next base: position 8,332 of record PVHY01001656.1, read on the forward strand.
AAATCAATCAATTGATGCAATACTTAAATGCAAATTGACCCTGTTACACTTTCCTATGATACAGAGGTTAATATTCCTTGGTGGTGCATCACATAGCAACAAAAAATAGTTATAATAAGGAAGCTCCATCTGGAGCTATTTAATCTGGCACTAAATTTTTCTTTGATCATATATAAATTTCACTGTTTATTTTTCCACTGTATGTTTGGAGTTCAAACTTAGATTTTAAATTCCTAAAGGCTCCGTGCTCTCTGTATCCAGGGGAACACTTGCCTTATCTTCTCAATAAGAAAAAAAAAAAAAAAAGAAAAAAATCATTAAAAAATAAATTATGTACTCAGGGTATTGTTATTGTAGAAGGATTTACATTATGAGTCTAAATTTCTTGGTTAGATATATATATATGTTATTAAAAATGTATGTAGATGACTTTCTAGACATGGAATTTCACTTATTATATATGTCTATACAAGGATCACCTTTTAAACTTTTTTTAATTGCAAATTTTTCTATAGAGGTACATTACAATATTGTACATGATTTAGATGAAACTGGAGGGGATTATGATAAGCAAAATAAGTCAGAGAGTCGGAGAGAGAAAGATGGGATCTTTGAAACTTTCTCAACACAGTTAAGAAGCTTTTTCTGCTCTCAGTCATTCATTTCATTCATTCATTAGTCATTCATTTCAGTGCCCCAGCAGGGTAATGTCACTGCTGCACAATGAAAGCCTGTGAACATAACCAAATTGTTTATTCTACACAAGCTGACAAAGAGTGAAGGTGATGCTAACTTTTGTTAACCATGTCTGTTAGATTTGCATCATTCCTGCATCCCTATTATTATGAACACAATAATAAAATTACGCATGTAAAGAAATAAGATGAATTGAAAATAAAGAATTAAATGAGAATTTGGTAGTATGTGACTGAGTCAGAACTCAAATTCTGACTTGCTTCATCAGTCTTGACTCTGCACTTAATCTTTCCTCTGTGCAGTGAAGTCAATATGAGTCACTCATAATAAGTCTTGATGTTGGAGTCAGGAACATGATTTTTTAAATTTAAATTCTGACATTAAAGTAGTGAGTAGTTTTATTTGTGATTTCATATGGTTTTGCTGAAAAATAAAAATGAATACCACTCCATCATTTTGGCAGACACTTTAATGCCAGCCATTTAACTATCTTCTGAAATGGAATGCTGCCTGACCTTTACTCTTTTCACCAAAAAAAGAAATTGTAAAAGCCTAACAAAAAATGTAATTTTCTGGCTTTACAGTAGGTGAGTAGAGAAAAAGAAAGACTGAGAGTGGAATCTGAAAATAAAGCAGGGGAAAAAAAAAACATATATGGAGTGGGGAATTTCTCTAGATATATTTGAGAGAAAATGACTACTTTTGACTGATAATATATATTGTGGTCTAAACTCAGGCTTCATATAGCTAGTAAAAATGTTTAAGAAATATCTAGAACTGGAATCTAAAATTCTTTATTTTATTAAGGATACCTTTGCAGTACAAACAATTAGTCACTCCCATCCTATTTCAGTGTAATATTTTATGATTAAAATAATTTGCCATTTAGAAATTCTTTTCACTTTTGAACTCAAATGTTAAGATTTAATAGATATGTTAGATATCAATTTACAAAAAACAATGATTAAATGTTGTTGCTTAAAATTTTACTAAGAATCCTGTGTAATCAATCACTCACAGCATTTTGAAATTGTGCCTACAATGAACCATGACACATTTTGGAGAGTTCAAGTATTATAAAGCAATATCATTTTCCCCATTGTGATTCAACTGCTCACCATATTCCACTAAAGCATGCCATTTGAAGAAATATTCTTTTAGTGCTTTTTAAAAAATATATGGTTATCACTTTTTAATGTAAAATTATTTAACTGTCAACAACATAGTTCTTTTACATAAACAAACCAAAACACTCTTCTGAAATAGGAGTACCACTAAATTTATTTATTTATTTATTTGTTTGTTTATTTGTTTGTTTGTTTTTGTATTTTTAGCTTATTTTTGAAATCCATTGCACAGTTAAAGCAGTTATTTGGGACTATTTTTCTCCTTATATATTCTTAACTGTGTACATGATCTTATTGAAGCATATTTGAAGCATATTTAACTCAACTTATTTTGCATTCTTAGAAAAAGGTGTGCAATTCTTTTAGAAAACTGAAGGACTAGAAAATGTAAGTTGTTTAAAAAGTACAGCGAGGCTTTGATTAACTCACCAAAATATCTTCTAAATATCTTCAAGCATATTTACCTAAATTATCTGTTTACCTTGTAATATTCTTCACAAAAATAGCATAGTTGAATATTAGTAAATCTGTCAGATGGAAAGTCTGAAAGGTAATTAATTCTGTTGTTATTTGTTTGGTCCTAAAATTTGAACTAGATTTCTGATGATGGTGTATTTGATTTTATTGAGCAAATGTTCCTGCTGGTGGTAATATTAATCAAGAAATATACAAACTATTTTGGAGACAGCTGAAAACATGTCAAAAGTAAGCAGAAACTGCAGTGCATGTAACTGTTTCAAGAAGGTAACACATTTGTTGAGATCTGTATTTATAAGACTATTTTCACGAGTCCCCTATTCAGTCCAGAACATGCTCAGTGAATAATGTTCAAGCAACAAACAAACAAAAAAACATGATTTTATGGTATCACAAATCAGAAGATAGGATTTGGAGTCACTAAAGTCATTGAGAATTAATAAAGAACTCCAAGAGGGAGTAAACTATAAAAAAGAGGGAAAAAATGAAGGACCAAAAATGTATAATATTCTCCTAATCATTAATGGCCATTAAATTGAAAATGCAAGGGCCCAAGGAACAAACAATTAGAAAATTGTAAGAATGAACAGCTATATATGTAGCCACCCAAGATAAGGAAGATACACCAGGAATGCTGAGTCTCAACAAGTTAAAATAATTTGGTGACAACGTTTTCAGAATCATTGGGACATAAAAATGGTTACAACTTAGAATAAGGATCATATCTTAGGGTTGACACGTGCAATGATGACACTAAGCTTACACAGGACAAATTGCATGTTCAGCAAACTATCTTCTAGAACAAACAGAACATTTTCCAGAGGAAGCAAACAAAGTCCAGACTCTTTACTGCATATTTATTCACAGATATCATTAAAATTTAAAACTTATTAAATAAGCACAAAACATGAAATATAACCCAGTCAAAAGAGTAAGACAATAAAATGAAAGATAACTCAAATGCTGAAATTAACAGAAAATAATTAGGGTAAATATTTTAAAGACTCAACGAGATAACTATTGTAAGTTCATCTATTGAAAAAGGAGATTCAAATGAAAATTCTAAAGCCTGAAAAGCTATATATGAAAAAGCATTGGTATGGGTAAAGTGTAGATCACACAAAACAGAGAAGGTTCAGTAATTTGAACACGTCAGTAGAAATTATTCAAGCTGATCAGGAGGGAAAAAAGGATGAATGGTTCATTTATAACCTAACGGAAACACAAAACATTATGGTAGACAAAACAAGTGAGGCAAAATTTTACCATTCTTTTAATTCGAAGTTTTACAACTAATGATGATAGAACGAGAAGTAATTCTTTTGGCAGAAGTTGACTAAAACAAGGTGTAAGAAACACTCTGGTGTGATAGAAATATTTTATTTATTTTTAAAAACTCTTTATCATTGGGATCTTTGTTACTTGAGTGTAGTAATTTATCAAACTCTTAACTGTACATTAAAATCTGTCTTTTATTGTCTAAATCATTTAACAATTAGCATTTGAAATGAATTATTGAAGAGGTGCTTAACTCTATCACCCCCTGATCCTTGTAATAGTTCTGTTAAATTGCTTTCTAGAAAATAATTGTGCCTACAACTAGTGTGAAATTAAAGGGAAATCTAATGGGGAAATGAGGGGAAATTCCCAAGTTTCAGTGTCTACCACAACATACAGTGGTACAATACACTTAGTATTTTTCAACTTGATGTATCGTATTTTTCAACTTGATGTATAGCAGACTGACATTTTTTTAACTCTACATTTTATTTATTTTATAAATATCAGATATATATTTTAAAATTATGATAAATATTATCTTCATTTGATTGAACAGTGTATCACATATAAATTTTTTAAAAATCAAATGTAGGTTCTAGGATCAACCTAGGTAGTACTTCATGCCACTGGTGAGTGATTTAAAGAATTAATATTATTAAACTCACAATACTCAGTCTAAGAGAGAGAAAAGAGGGCAATCAGATGATCTTCCAACCGACAAATATTTGATTATTCTATACTAGTTTGGTTTAAGGTTAATGATTCAATTTGCCTATAGAAAATAAATCAAATATGCGTGGGATTTAGAATTGAATAGCATTCAATGGTGAACATAACCATCCCATAAATATGGATGAAATTTCTCAGAATGAGTTGCTACAAAATATAATGAAAGAATCAAATTCATAAAGAATCTAAGCTGATCTTCATAAACCTGGTTCTATATGTTTAAATTCTTCTCCTTGCTCAAGGATTTGTTGCCTCTAAATCAATAACTTGTGGATTTTTGAGGTCACTCAGGGACCATGTATGAACAAAGAAGTGAAAATTTACAGTTGTCCCCAGCATGCTACCAGCTCAGGTTCATCAAAGTATCACTTGAACTTGAGCTCTCCTACGGAACTATTGAGAGGATGGAGATACACTATAGAGAACAATGCAGTGTAGTTTAAGCACTGTGAGGCTAACTGGATGGTGTTTGCATTTCAGCTTTAGCATCTATAAGTAGGCTGGCCTCAGGTATATCACTTAACACTTCAATTTCTACTACTTTTGTCTTTTGTAAAATACAGGAAATAAAAGCTATCAATATAACTTTAAGATTTTTGACTATAATCTTTGCAAAATTTAACATATATACATGTATATTATTCCCCTTCAGAAATGTGACTCAGTATTAGATCATTCTGTATTAGTGGTGACTTTTATAAAACATAATAACCATGATACCAACTCTATTTGTATTCCAAAGACTCAGTCCATTACTGTCATTCTATTTTTTTGAAATAGAAGTATTCCTAATACTCAATGATGTATCAGTGTTCATAACTACGCTTATCTTAGACCCATAGCTTATTGAAAATTAACTTTTCATGTCATTTTTCAAAAAATATAATTAACGATGTCACAGTGGATTTAGTGAGTGTAACATATTAGAATAAAAAAGTGAGAATTACAAAAAGTCACTAAAACTGTAAAAATGTAGCAATGTGTGAAAACAATCTTTTCATGGTATATTGCATGGAGTATACAAACTTGTCATCAGATGCCTGTGTAATAGTTCCCAAAGCAACTAAGTATTTGAGTGTGCAATTTTCCACTTCCTCCTGTAAGATAGAGTTATTTTCAGCTAAAAGACCAATGTCTATAATCTCACCACAAAAAAATAAAATGCTCGTTATATTTAGTTCTCCCTACGGGACATTTAATATTGCTTTTACAGGTAGTAGGGTTTATCCTCTTGCAAAAAGTGTAGACAGACAAATGTTATCCCAACCAAATCCATAATAAGGTTTCCATGAAGACAAAATTTATATTTCTGGAATTTTTTTAGCATTCAAAAACTATCACTTGAAAATTAGAAGATTGAAGTCAGTAGAAAATTTAGAATAATTTCGGGTTTTAGTTTCATTTCTTATGTTCTCTCCAGGAGGGAGAATGTAAGATGGTTTAGAGAGACCTAGTATTCTTTGATGCCCCTTGCTTCTGAGTCATTAATTTTGAGCATAGTATTGAATTTTTCTCTCAGTGCTGTCACCTGTTTAGTTATTGTTCAATTTTCAAGTGTTTACAACTCTAAATTATATAATACAGGCAGTCTTTGAGAAAATGATACATTCAAAATTACTTCAGTGATTCTAGATGGTGATGTTTTACCATGTAAAATCTATAATGTCAATTCATATATTTCATATATCAGTTCATATAACTGCTATGATTTTCAGTTAGGCATCCATACATTCATTTATGTTTAGCACTTCTATTATATAAATCTGTAACACTCATCACTTGACTGATGTCTCCTTTGTTTACAATAAATAAAAGCCTTCATTGTATGAATATAAAACATACGCTAACATAAATAATTAAGTAATGTAATTCATTGCCTAGAACTGTGGTGTGCCTTCTAAGTCTGTCATATCTTGTGTCAATCTAATAATATTTATTGAAATGTTTCTAGTTACCAAATACTACATTAATTGTCGATAATATGATGGTATGAAAATTTGGGGAAAAAAGAGCTAGTTTTTGAGTTGAGGATTCAATGGAGAACGTCATTAATCAAGCACCTATTCTGTGTTGAGAACAGATTCTATGGAAAATTGACTTATAAGGGAAGGTAGAGTTATTCCCCTGAAATAGTAAATACTGATGTCAATTCTGAAGAGGAGGAATTAACTAGCTGATAAAGAACTTTAAAGCTTTGTTCTAGAAGGAATTAGTAGAAAGGAAGTCTCCCAGCTTAAATAAATAATTTTAAGGTTAGAATAGTTAGGGATGAGTCATATAATTCAGAAAATTGTTCTCTATGTTGTGTTACATATGTCTTTTTTATTTCCCCCTAAGTGAAGTGGATGGTTAGGAAAAGATTATTTTTTAACTTATTTATTTTCCTTACATCATTATTATTTTTGTACAATATTTTATTTCCCCCTTCAGGCGTAAACCCCATTGTTCTCCCACTGTCATAGCACCTATGAATAATTAACTTAGTCTCTTGTGATCTTCCCTCCCTTGTTTATAACTTTTACTCATCTATCCTACTGTACAGTCAGATCTATAGATTGCCTGCACACTTTGTCTTTTTCCTGACCTTTTATTCTGTTCTCATATTCCATCGATAAGTGAAAACATCCAATATTTTTCTTTTTCTTCTAACTTGTTTTGCTTAGTAATATCCACTCCAACTCCATTATTTTGCTGCAAATGACATGAGTCATTTTTTGGTCACTGAGTAGAATTCACACACACACATATATACAAACACACTATATGTACACACACACACTGTCTCTCTTTCTCTCTCTCTATATATATATATGTATATATACATACACAGATATATAGTATACATGCACTATATCTTTTTGATTAATTTTTCTGTTTGGGGGCATTTAGGTTGTTTCATATTTTAGCTATTGTAAATATAAGTAATACTGCAATAAATATATGAGTGCAGGTTTCCATTCTAATTAAATTTTGTGTCATTTGAGTAGACTCCCAGACTGAAATCACTATATCATATGGTAGCACCAATATTGTTTTAAGAATCCTCTACACAGCTTTCTATAGTGCCTGGACCAGTTTGCAGTCCCACTGGCTGTGTATGATAGTTCATTTTTCTCTGCATCCTAGTCAGCATTTGTTCTTACCAATTATTTAATATGGGCCATTATCACCACCATGTGATGTGATATCTCACTGTGGTTTTGTTTTGCATTTCCTTGATTATATGTAATATTGAACATTTTTATATACCTGTTATTCATTTGCATTTCTTCTTCTGAAAATTGTCTTTTTAGCTCTGATGCCCATATTTATATTGTTTTTGCTTTTTTTGTGTGCATGTGTGTGTGTTGAGTTGTCTATGTTCTTTGTAAGAGCTTTGATATCAGTGCCTTATCAGTTGTAGTTGTACAAATATTTTCTCCCATTCTTTGGGATACTTTTTTGTCCGGGACCTCTCATTTGCTGTACAGAAGCTTTTTAGTTTGATGTGGTTCCAACTGTTTATCCTGTCCTGCATTCCTTTTGTTTCTTGGGATGAGTCTTCAAAGCTGTTTCAAAGGTGTTTGTTATGGAGTATTTTGTCTGTGTTCTCTTGTACATGTTTTATGATTTCAGGTCTTATATTTAAAATTTTATCCATTTAGACATGTTTTTGGTGGATAGGTTGTAGTTTAGTTTCATTCTTTTACATATTGTGGCTCAATTTTCCCAACACCATTTGTTAAACACTCCATCCTTTGCCTAGTGTATATTTTGTGTTCTATTATCATAGATTAGTAGACCATATACATATGACTTTATTTATTGTTTCATTTATTGTTTTCAATTTGATTCAATTAGTCAATGTATCTATTTTTGTTCCAGTATCATGTTGTTTTTATCATTATGGCATTACAGTATAGTTTGAAGACTGGAAGTGTAATACTTCTATTTCCTTTTAGTCAGAAGAACTTTGGCTATATGAGGTTTTTAGTGATCTCATATGAGTTTCAGTAATATTTGTTCTATTTCTTTGAACAATACTATTATAATACTATTACAAATTTTATTGGGATTGTATTGAATTTGTAAATTACTTTTGGTAGGATGGTTTTTGTTATAATTTTAATTCCTCTGATCCATAAATAGGGAATATCTTCCCATTTCTTTATGTCTTATATATTTTGACAATGTGTTATAATTTTCTTTGTATAGATATTTCATCTCTATTGTCAGTGTTATTCCCAAGTATCTATTTATTTTTGGTACAGTTGCAAATGGGATTTAAAAAAAAAACATTCTTCTTTGAACTGATTCTTTGCCTATAGGAAGGGCCATTTGCCTTTGTGTGTTGATTCTGTAACCTGTTACTTTACTGAACCAGTTTATTCTTTTAATTAGTTTTTCCATGTAATTTCTAGAATGATCTCTATTTTATCATGCTGTCTGTAAATAATGATAGTTTTACTTCCTTTTTCTCTATTTGGATTCCCTGTATGTCTTTATTTTGCTTGATTGTTCTAGCTAGGACTTCCAGTATAGTAATGAAAAGCAGTGATGATAATTTACATCCTTCTTTTGTCCCAAATTTTAAAAAGAATGATTTCAGTTTTTCACCATTGAGAATGATGTTAGCATTGAGTTCATCGTTCATCATATTTAGTCTTTATTGTTCTAAGGTACGTACCTTCTATCCCAAGTATTTCAAGGGCTGTCATCACAAATGGG